>PVHP010013297.1:0-41218 GCA_004024765.1 Zapus hudsonius | reverse complement strand
TCAAGTCATGTCCCTTGGGTGGAGTTCGGTTGTCCCTGGTTCTCGCTGCTTTCTGAAAAATACAGAGTCTCCAGCGGAGAGTGAGATCATTATTGGTCAATTGAGACAGATATTGCTAGGTTGGTGAGCGTTTGGAGGTGTAGCCTTTCTGAGGACTTTCCCACATAGATGGGGTTCTTGGTCCCCATTCAGGGTTGCCTGGGTCCCCTTCCCAGTCAGGGGTTCCCTGCCTCTGAGCGGATCTCATAGCCAATTACCAGCTGTTGATGACCCACCCAGGCTGAGCGCCACTGGTGCACAGACGGGCACTTCTTGACTTGCTGGTCTGTGCCGTGGAGCAGCCATCGGTTGGTGTAGCTTGAGGAGGTCCCCTGCTTCGTCTGAATGTGTGCACAAGAACCTCCATCCACTGCAAATGAACTCCAGACACATGCGCCACTTTGTGCAGATGGCTTTACGTGGGTCCTGGGGAACTGAACCTGGGACATCAGGCTTTGCAAGCAAGTGTCTTTAACCACTGAGCCATCTCTCCTGCCCCCACCCCCAAACCAATTTTTTGATGGACAGAAAAGAGGAATAATTTTCAATGCCCACCCACAGGAGTGAAAGCTCTTTCTGCTGGTTAATCTACATAAATCGGTGTTACAGAAGAAACAAGACCATCCAAGAGAACAGAGTGCTCTTTTGAGACATAAGGAAATTTTAGAATCACTCTCTGGTAGAAT
This sequence comes from Zapus hudsonius, assembly GCA_004024765.1. Taxonomy (NCBI): domain Eukaryota; kingdom Metazoa; phylum Chordata; class Mammalia; order Rodentia; family Dipodidae; genus Zapus; species Zapus hudsonius. The sequence continues at coordinate 40,493 of PVHP010013297.1, read as the reverse complement.
CTCATGATGTGTTATTCACAAGAAGGGAACTTGAGAAACTCAGTAACAATTTCAGACTGTGCTTACTGAATGGGTCAAAGACAAGGATGGTTTTCTGGTCAGTTATCCCATGAGTGTTGGCACAGCAGGCAGGGAGCTTGGTACTATGTATGCCGATGACATGACAGGTATAATTAGAGATTAAATCCTTTTCACAGATTGAAACCTGAAGTTCAAGCTGTATGAAGAGTATCGTGCTCCGTAGACTGAGCTAGCCTGGCGTCCCTCAAACCGTGCTGGTAGTGCACAGTTCCAGAGATTGTAATCTCACTATTCAAGAGCCATCAGAACAGGGACAGGCAGGTGGCTCAGTGGGCAACGTGCTTTCCATGGACCTCCAGCACCCGTGCTGGGGTGAGGTGGGAAGGGGTATCCCTGGGGCTTGCTGGCTGATGTGTCTAGCCAGATTGATGAGTCTGGATTCAGGGAGAGACCCTATCTCAAAAAGTGAGGATAGAGGGCTGCAGAGATGGCTCGGAGGTCAAAGTGTTTGCCTGTGCCTGCAGAGCCTAACGATCTGCGTTTGATTCCCCAGTGTTCACATATAGCTGGATCCACAAAGTGGTGCATACATCTGGAGTTCGTTTGCAGTGATTGGAGACCCTGGCAGGCCCATATTCTCTCTCTCTCTCTCTCTCTCTCTCTCTCTCTCTCTCTCTCTCTCTCTCTCTCTCTCTCTCTCTCCTTTCAGATAATTTTTTAAATGAGATGGAACACAATTAACAAAGATACCCAATGTCAACCACATGCATATCTACTCACTCTTATTCATATGAAATATACATGGATACACACACAAACACACCACACACACGCACGCACACACGCACGAACACGCACACACACACACCTTCACAGAAGTCCTAACTATAAACTTAAAACTTTAAGCTTCTCCAACAAGCCCAATCCAGTAATAGCATCTTAACCAAATTTTCCAAACAAACATGAGGTAGGAGGGGTGGGAAAGAACTTGACCTTGTTCTAGAGATCAGAGCTGCTTAAGTGAATGTACAAAAAGCCTCCAGAGGGAAAAGGTTTATTTTTTCCTCCAGTTCAGCTCAGGATCTATTGCCTAATCACTTTCTTATCACCAAATATGACATATTTACACAGGTGCGTCTCTGATTTAATTGTTTGGAAGAAGTCTCTGGAAGCAAAGCCATGTGACTCACTTCTGCAATCCGGTCCAGCTGGGGTCTGACAGGTAAATAATTACCACTAATGAAAGCCTAAATGAATTCAAGCTCTTCAAAGTCAGAGGGGGAGTAGAGGATGAGGGTTATTAATGAACTGTTAGGCGTCACGGGAGAAGTCAGTGCTGGCCAGCCCAGTCTCAGACAGAGACCACAAAGAGAGCTGTCAGCATCAGGAAGAGCTCACTTGCCAAGTATCAGAGCAGAGGCCCCTGCTGGGGTCACCTAGGCCTGCTGCGTGCAGCCACCATTAGGCGTCTTAGGGACACTCTGGATCTCTAAAGATGAAGTGTGCAATGAGTTACATTCTCCTCAGTTCTTCCAAGCAGAGCATGACAGGCTCTTAGTATTCAGATGTCTGGACATAAAGAGAAAAATTGGGGGCAAAGGGACCATAGCTCAGTGGATAAGGGCTTGCTGCCCAGGCATGAGGAACTAAGTTCAAATCCCCAGTACCCATGGACAAGCCAGGCTCAGTGGTATACACCTATAATCCCAGCACTGGAGAGGCAGAGTCGATTCGGTGAGGGATCCTGTCTTAAAAAATAAGGTAGAAGCCAGATGTACAAGGTGGCACATGCATCTGGAGTTCATTCGCAACAGCTAGAGGCTTTGGCTGTCCCATTCTCATTCTCTTTCTCTCTCTCCTTTTAATTGATTAATTAATTAATTAAAAAATAAGCTAGTGAGCAACTGAGGAAGACACCTGGCAATCTCTGGCCTACACATACACTTGCGTGTGCACGCGTGTGCCCATACACACACATATGCCAAAACAATAGTTATCAGAGTAATAATGATCAAGAATGAACAATTTACTCCTGAGAACAAGCCACATGTCCTGAAGTCTTCCTAAGCAAGCAGAAGTGGATGGGAAGTCATCCATCCTCCGGGGGCCCGTGGATTTCAATAGAAATTTCCATGGAGTTCTTATGAATGTTAATTTCCCTGAGGCTTGAGCCCATGCACGATGGACTCAGGCGCTCATAGGATGCCTCTTTAGAAGTGAGCTTGTGCACAGGCTGGAAAACCTTCCAACCCTTCATTATTCTTTTTTTTTTTCTTTTTGCAAGTCATTTTTTCAGCTTCCCGGTAATGAGCAAAACAGGTCTGATCATTTTCAACAATACTCTCCAGAAATACGGGGTGCAGCTTGCAAGCCCTTGACATAGAGATCTCGTTCCCTGACCATTGAGAGCGATGCCTGAAAGCACCTCGTGTGTTTAGAGACCAGCCAGCAGGGCTGAATCAGCCACCACACGGCCATATTTTGACTGGTTTTCATCAATTTGACTCAGCTGGTTTTTCTTTCTTTCTTTCATTCTTTTTTTTTCTTTCTCTCGCTTCTTCTAAAAGCATTTGGCTCTGAAAGAGAAAAAAGCATTTCTGCGTCGTAATTCAAAGTCCTTTCTTATTGTCTCCTATAAATTGTGAACTGGGGAGGGAGTTGCCTCGTGTTTTTGCTCCTGGCTAGGAGGCAACAAGATTCCGACATGTCAGGGGAAAATATTAAATGACCACTTGGATGGGTTCCTCCTTTGTTGAAATCATAGGGCACACCTCTTTGTCCTGAGCCCCGTTCCCATGTAGAGATCTGGGGGAAACATACGTTTCTTTGATTGGCCTGAATACCCCAAATATAACCCATTAAAAAAAAATACCGACGTGTGAAGGGAATAGCTGTTCTGCTTTGGGAAAACTTGGGGCAACATGCTGAAAACATTTGCAGGCCTGGAAAATAACTGGTTTAATAATTCAAGATGCTTTTAAGTTTCAAAAAAAATACATAAAAACAAATAAACCTCCCTTTCCCCCAAGTGGGGTTGCATGGCAAGAAACTGGAAATGAGGGAAACAGAGTTTTACAGTCGTACAATTCCAGTCCTGTGACAATCCCAAGGAACAAAGAGGCCACCGCACACAGCAGCTGGGGGATGCAGATGCAGTTTGCACGACTTCAAAATATTTAGATGAATGGTGAAGTATGTTGTCAGTACCTCGTGTATCTTTCATCCGGCTGTCATATATACATACCCGTATTTCCAAAGGAAGTTCAGGTGTTTCTGAGATACACCTCATGGTTGCTTGGTCCTGATTCTATTCATGCTTGTTCTAGAGAGTTCCTTCCTGAGGATTTGTCACCAGTATTATTGGATTTTAGCACCCCGATTGGTCTCTGCTCACTAGATGCCAGAAGCACTTTGGGAAAACCAAGAATGCTGCTAGACACTGGTAGAGACAAAACTGTCCATGGTTAGGAACACGTTTCTTCCATTCATGCAGAATCCCAGATGCTCTGGAGGCGACACAGGCTCTAATTATCGTGTCTCTTCCTCGTCTAGAAATAATGAGAATGTGGGGGCTGGGTGCTTAGCTCAATGGTAGAGCCTTGATTCCCAACACCCAGCAAGACAGAGAGACAGAGAGAGACATGGAGTGCGTTCATGCATTGATGTCAAAATGTCAGAGTCTAGCCAATGGCTAAGAACGGACTTCTCTAGAATCTATGTCACACATCTTCATAGTCTGATCAGTGCAAATAGTGCTTGCTCTATTGTTTGTGAGTTCAAAAAAAAATCCCACAGAAATAAATACTTCGTTTGTCACAAAATGACTCCATTCAAATTTCCTCTCAGTTCAAAGAATGTTCCTTGGAAGGCACACGCAGCGGCCATACCTGGACAGGGGTGTCTCCACCACACTTAATGGCTTCCATTGCCTCCCCTATTGGCTGAGGGGTCAGCATCCAGTTATGGACATTCGGCTGGTCTGAGGAGCCTCCCAGATCCTGCACAAAGCAGTCTATCCAAACACTGGTTCATAGTCACAGTTTTCATGGACAGGGGAAAGGGAAGAGAAGTTGGAAGCCAGAAAACCAAGTTTTCAGCTCATTGGCTCTAAGTATTTTGGGAAATTGATTAACCTCCTTTAGCATCTGATTTCTTCTCACCATAAAGGATCATGGCAAGTGTCTTGCACGGTGCTTCTAAGGAGAAGATAACCCATGTACACATCCATGATCTAGAACTTGTAGTAAACATTCTCGTTAATCCTCTGTAAGGCCGTCATTGTCACTTGGCAGTGGTGAATCTTTTCAGGATAATGTCAAAGTTCACATACCAAAATTTCAAGAAGATAACGGTGTGTCTGTGAGCAACATTAGCTTTGTCCAGTGACAGGATGGATGGGGCTAAGATGGGGTGGATCAGGAAAGGTTTAGCTCTGAGCTGAAGATGCTGGTTGTGGATAATTATATTGTCAGAGGTTTTGCCCAGAACGAGATTGACAAATGCAAACCAATAGACAAGAAAAGTTTACTCTGGGGCTTGAGTGTTTCTTATGTACCAGGCGTGGTATATTATGTATACTTAACATTAAACAGTTCCTGTGCTAAAGACCGTGAGGTATGTTTGGGGATAAAGGTACTGAGAGCCTTGAAAAGGGATACCCAGGGTGCAAGATAGTAGCTGGAAATGTCCTTGACCCACATTTGGGAGATCAGAGAAAGGTCCTAGGGGAAGGAATGGTGAAACTAAACCTGAAAGAGACAGAGATTTACTGGGAAACATCACTTTACAGATAATACCTAAGCTAACATCTGAGAGATTGATGATCTGCACACGACTGAGGATGCCTGGATGAGAGGTTGATGATCTGCACATGGTTGAGGATGCCTGGCAGAGGAGAGAAATGAGGGAAGGAGAGGGGAAGGGAGGGGAGGAGCAACCATCACACATGATGTTCTAACCTCCTTGAACTCTACTCTAAAGGTAATAGGAAATCACAGTAATTTCCTTCTTCTAATTCATGTTTATAAAACTTATCCAAACCTTGCTTCCAGAAAGGGGGGATGTCGACTGCTGTATATAGCAGGGTAACTGTTGATGGAAGGATCTAGAAAGAGCCAATGATTGCAACAATGTATCTGTGCCCTTCCGATCCTTGTAGTATTCTCAGTGCCCTGGCTCCCATCTGATGGGCACTAACGGACTGGTCTCCTTAGCCCCTCTCTCTTCTCTCAACCCTGGCATCTCGGTCATTTCAAGGCTAAAACACACAAATTATAAGTAAGGGAGAGGTGTGTACACTGTCATTCAAGTAGCCAAGATGGATCTCATGCAGGTGGCCCTCAGAGAAAATATTGAGAGACCATGTCATGGAAAGGTAAGTGCTTCTGTTTATAAGTGGACCTTGGACATGACCTCTCCTTCGGGAGCTGGGTGCAATTAACAAAGAGCACCGGGGACTCAATTAAACCCTTAGAGACCAAATTAGAATAGATCCTACGGTGAAACTGGAGCAGACAGAAAATCACCCCTTATTGCTTTACCCCTCTGTGACAGTAATTGGTACCCATTAGCTCCCCGGAGAGTTACAGCAGCTTTTAGAGGAGGTGGACCATCAGGATCCAACGTCAGGCACGTAGGGTGGAGGGGGCCCTTTATGACATTTGACCTGAAGACTGTACAGCACTGATTCCCCTCAGATGGCCATTGATGTCACCGCCATGTGCCAGACCTGCCCGTGGCTTCAGTACCGCTCCCCCTCACATATCCTCATTTTAATATAAACAGCTATTTGACCAATGTATTACCATAACATATCATTGGAAATGGGCCACTGTTTGAGAAGATCCTCAAGGGAAGCAATTTCCCACATCCTCCTCGCCTCCCAGACAAGGCATGAGGTAGATGAGAACAAACAAAACACATTCAAGAATTCACCTATGGACACCTTTGCCGGAAATAATTCATCAACCTTTGAGTCGGTGTCTCCTTTAAGAACTGGGTTGGCGTCTTGCTTACAAAACCAATACTAATGTTAACGTAGGACAGTCAGATGCACTTCAGCAATGAAAGGAGTGGATTTGGAAGTAACCAAGGCAACCAATCAAGGGCTCGGATGCTAAGCCTTGTCCCTCTCTGTTGCTGACAAAATGATCCTGGTGTACATCCATGAGGGGACACAGTAGATGGATACAAGCCTTGAAGCAACATTTGCTGTGTGTGTGTGTGTGTGTGTGTGTGTGTGTGTAGAGGTGTACATGTGTACACAGGCATATAAAGGCCAGAGGACCATCTTGGGTTTAAAGGCACTCCCCCACCACCCATCGCCATGGAGACAGACTGTCACTAGCTTGGAACAAGACTGATTGGCCAGTAAGCCTCTCAGGTCTGTCTGTTCCAATCTCACCAGCACTAGGGTGATAAGCTTGTTCCACCAGGCCTGTTATTTCATTATAGAGGTTTTGGGGATTGAACTCAGGCCCCTGTGGTAATTTGAATGCAATGCTCCCCATAGACTCATGTGTTTGGACACGTGTTTTCCCAGCTGGTGGTGTTAACCGGGAAGGAGATAATTAGCTCTCTCTTAAGAAAAATTAGCCATCGATTGTTACAAGAAAATATCAGTGCCAGGAGTGGGGTAGTTTATTTAGCAAGATGTCTGAGGCCACTGAAACATTACAAGCTGTTTTCAAGGCTCGTGGTTGTCCACCAGAACTGAACACTATTACTGAACACTCCACATGCTTGGGCTACAGGACACAGAAATCAAGCCAGAGCTGAGCTGGAAGCCTCCTCCCTGCTGACTAGCTGTCAAGATGCTGGAAAGACCTATGCAGCCTGTTGGGGGAGAAAAGTCATCAATGGTCTTAACCAGCAGTGGACCCTGTAAACTCTATAGCTGGCCAGCCAGGTCAAATATACCAACTGTGCAATGGTGGCATGTCTGTTACAGGGGAAACCAACTGCTCTCTGATTGGACTTGAGGCCAGTTCCATGGAAGGGAATTCCTGCCTGGTACTGAAAACCTAGTCAAAAGCCTATAGCTGGAAGGTCATAAGCCCTAGGGTGGGAGGGAAACTATAACTATTGATTGGCTAAATGGATACTTATATTTATACCCATATGTTAATGCTACTCTCACTTTTGATTAGAGAAACTTATTTTCAGTATCAGTGACCACTGGGAAAATCCAATACTCCCCATAGTGCTGAGAAGTGACAGTGGAATGTTCAGCACTAAGACATCTCTGTCCCACCCTCCAAGGCTCAGGAACCATTGCGGAAGAGGTGGAGGAAAGAATGAAAGAGCCAAAGGAAGGGAGGAGTGCTTACAACGCTGCCTTCCAGACACACAGTGGCCTTGACATTCAGGACCTCACAGAGGCTGATGCTACCTACACAAGACCTGTGTAATAGGAGGGAAGTGATGACATCAGAATAGAAGAGACCAGTTGGAAAGAAGAAGAGGTTCATTGAAAAGGGTGTTTGGGAGGGGGAAGGGGAAGGTGTTGGGGGGCGATTATGATCAGGGCGTATTTTCTGTCTATGCAGAGATTGCCAATTAGAAGTTAGAATAAACAGAAGTTGAAGAGCTCTAAGCATGTAGATGACATGACTCACTTTATGTTTTGGGAAAAGATCAAGTAGATGCAATGCAAGACGGTCAGAAGGCTCTGGAAAGGTGGGCGTGGTTACAGTTAGACCCATTGGAAGATGACTTGCAGTTTCCAACAAAGAGCAGGTGGGGGCCGTGGAGACAGGAGGGTAACTTCCAAAGGAGTTGGTCCTGAATGCGGGGCTTGAGTGAGTAGACAGACACGTGGTGCTGTTCGCTATGAGAGACCCTGGAAGAGGACCAGGCCTGGGGGGCAGGGTGAGCTCATCTTGGATCTGCTCAGCGTCGGGCACCTTCAAGGCTTCTGAAAGATGCTAAGGAAACGGTTGATCTGTGGGCCTGGCACAGAGAGGTGAGATGAAGACAGGATAAAACTAGGAGTCATCTGAAAATACATGTGTGATAGGAAGCCATGGGGGTGGATGAGATCACCTGGGAGGTGAGGAGGAAGAAGGAGAGGGGGAGGAGAAGGAGGGGGAGGGGAGGGAGGGGAGGGGGAAAGAGGAGAGAGAGGGGAGGGTAGGAGGAGGAAGGGGGGAGGAAGGGAAGGAGTTTGTTTGCAGCGGTAGGGAAGCACTGGCAAACCCATACACACATACACACACACTTTCTCTTTCTCTCTTTCTTTCTCTGTCTTTCTCAAATAAATAAATAAAAATATTAAGCATATAGCAGTTTTTAAAAATTAGCATAGTATAATAATCACCATAGCTCTGGCCAATCGTTCACAAAAGAGAAGGATTGAGGTTGGGGATATAGCTCAGTAGTAGAGCATGTATGAGACCTTGGGTTCATTCTGTGTGTGTGTGTGTGTGTGAGAGAGAGAGAGAGAGAGAGAGAGAGAGAGAGAGAGAGAAGACAGAAAGAGAGAGAGCACTAATTCCTAAATGCTAGCCTCAAATCCTGAGCATTTTTCTTTTTGGATTTCTTTAATCTAGTCACTTTGGAGAACTTTTCAATTCATTACACTATAAAAATAAAAAAAAAAGATCTTGATGAAGTTGCTTCTTAAAATTATACACCCCAAGCTCTGAATTCCATCGAAAGACTGGGATGGAATGGGGTGCTTTAGAAACCAAGAGGAGTTCCATGAAGAAAAGTGTTTGGCTTTGTTCAGGGCCGTGTGGACAAAACCAACGTCAGCAGGCAGGGCTGGGGAGGGCGGTGTGGCCCAGCTGCTCCCTCATGGCAAGCAGCTGAGTGGGGGGTGAATATGCATTCCGCTCCTCCGTCCTTCTGACACCGCTTATGGACACTTAGTTGAAGGCCCGGGCTAGGAACGAATCCAAAGAAATAGACTGTGTTGTTTGTTAACTCCCGTCCTGCCAGGTACAGCCTTGACTCATCGTTTAAGGGGGCTGAAGACTCAACTGGCCCAATGACAAGGGACAAAGGGGGACGAAGAGAATAGGTATGTGTTCTTCCATATATATATATGTGTGTGTGTATGTATATATGGTATGTATATGAATGTATGTATATATATGTGTGTATGTATATATGTATATATAGTATGTATATGAATGTATGCATATATTTATGTATGTGTATATATGTGTGTGTATGTATGTATGTATATATATAGTATGTATATGAATGTGTGTATATATATGTGTATATGTATGTATGTATGTATATATAGTATGTATATGTATGTGTATATATGTGTGTATATATGTATGTATATATAATATGAATATGTATGTATATATATGTGTGTGTATATATGTATGTATATATATGTAGTATGTATATGTATGTGTATATATATGTGTGTACCTATGTATGTATATATATAGTATGTATATGTATGTATATATGTGTGTATGTATGTATATATATAGTATGTATATGTATGTATGTATATATATGTGTGTATGTATGTATGTGTATATATAGTATGCATATGTATGTATGTATATATGTGTGTGTATGTATATATATAATCTGTATATGAATGTATGTATATATGTATGTATGTGTATATACATATATATGTATTGTTTATTTTACTTGCAATCAGAGAAAGAGGAAAGAGAGAGAATAGATGCCCCAGGATCTGCCATTACAAACAAACTCCAGATGCACAAAGTGCACCTGGCTTTACATAGATACCTGAGTCGTCAGGCTTTGCAAGCGAGCACTTTAACCACTGAGCCATCGGTCCAGCCTGCAAGCTTTTGACATGGATTATCTGCAGTTTGACATGGGAAAATGAGATGGAGATTTTCACGTCAAGTTTACTCTCGGTCTCTGGTTGGCCATCATCTGGAAGGATCTCTCTATCTGCTCATATCACAGCACTCATCAGCTCATGGAAATCCTAACAGAGACAGTAATCATGAAAACAGTCTTTAGTACTTAAAGTCAGCGTGCACACACTCATCTGTGTTATATATTTTTTAACCTGTAAAAGCATTATGGGAGGGGGGGTCATCTACATTTTGTATACAAGGCAACTGAAGCTAGAACAGGTGGGAAAATGTATCCAAGGTGTGAGGGTTTGAATGTATGTCCCCCATAGACTCAGGCGTTGTAGCTTGGGATTCCTACTTAAGTCTCCTGTATCCTGCCGGAGGGTGTGTGGCACTGGGGGCCGGTCTTGAGTCCAGCCCTAGGGTGTGTTCAGAGCCAGTTTGAGCTCTGATTGTTTTTGCTGGCTCCCATTGGTTTCCCTCTCTGCTACGGACGCTGAAGGGAGCCGGCTTATTCGGTCATGATGGGACTTTCCCTGGAATTTGTAAGCCTGAAATAAACCCTTTCCTCCCAGAAGCTGCTTCTGTTTGTCCTAGCCACCGGAAGGTAGGATGTGTTTGACGAGATAACCCCTCTTTTTAAAACGAACTTGCTTTTGACTCTGAAATTTAAAAACAAAAGAGATCTGGATTTAAGCAAACACTCCCTCCTAGTTCAGCATGCCCAGGACTCTCTCCAGGTCACGGCAATCCGGATCAATAAAGTGTGAAACCGCCTTTCCCTCTCTGGCATCCTTTAGTTTGGGCTGGCCTTTGACTGCTCTGTAAGCAGTATAGATAGCTAGTCGATTTTCATTTTCCAAACCCAATCTTCCCCAGCACCTTTCCAAGCAGGGGCACCCTCATCTAATTGGCCCTCCAGAGCTTTCTGCCAATTAATCACTCTGAATTCTAAAGCTCAGCAAAACGCAGTTCAGTGTGATCCAAGAACAGCTATCTTTAGCAAGAAAAGAATGTCTTCCCTGGCAGCCATGCAGACCTCTGCTAATCGCCATAGGAGAGGGCAGGGCGGTGGGAGACCTGAGGAACAGGGACGTGTCTTCCTCCAGATAAGCTTACGAGATGCTCACGGCACCCACTGTCTTATCTGTCTTATGCACCTAAGGGACTTTTGTCTTTCAAGAACCATGTGGAATATTCTTTGAGACACTCTTGGTTGGCTAGGCGCTGGATTCCTGCACCATTTGGGGATGGGAGGTTTACTATTTTATATTAATTGCAGTGCTAATAACCAAACCCAGGGTCTTGGGCAGACTAGAAAAGCATCCTACCATTGAGCTATAAATCCAGTAGGGGTTTACCTTTAAAAAATTATTTATTTATTTATTTATTTATTTATTTATTTATTTATTTATTTATTTGAAGAGAGAAAGCGTATGAGAGGTACGACAAGACCTCTTGCAAATGAACTCCAAACACACGGCCTGTGGAGATGTAGGGATGGCTCAGTGGATAAAAGACTTGATACTCAGGGAACTGAGCGGAAGAGGGGGCGGAAAGATTGTGAGAGCCGTGGTGGGGGAGACTGTCCGGAGGCATGACACCCATCAGTAACAACACACTTGGGCCAGGAAGACCGGGCTGAGTACTAGGCTATCCAGGATCCCTTGCCACAAGGACTGATCCAGACAGCCCACGGAGGAGGATATCCAACTGATCAGGGAGGGGGAATTGGGGAAGTCGGGATAACAACGCATGGTTTGCCCACTAAATAATGTAACTCATTATGGACAATAAATATATATATATTTTAAAAAGACTTGATACAAGTGTGAGAATCTGAATTCGGATTCCCAGAACCCAATAATGCCAGGCATGATCGTGGGCATCTGTAACCCCAGAATTCCAACTGGGAGAAGGGAGGCAGAGATAGGAGAATTCCAGAAGCTTCTCATCCAGCTAGGCTGCTGGACACAGTGGCAAGCAAGACACCCTGCCTTCCAAAGGTGAGTGTGAACAGCTGATGTTCTCTGGTCTCCATGTGTGTGTGGGTGTACACAAACATACAAGTACACAGACATGGATCACACACATCCCAACAAGGTAGAAAAAGAACAGGTTCTTATAGATCCATGTCGCCTGTGGTAGTTTCCCTGAAGGTGCCTAGTGACTGAGCAAACCCTTGGGTTTCCAGCACAAGTCTGTCAACAAGCAAAGCTCAAGGTCTCAAACACAAGCCCACCGGCATCTACCCGATGCCAAGACCCCTTCCTGGAAAGCCCAAACCCCAAACAGTCGATGTGCTCAGCTGCAGGCTACTCTCCTGACATGACTCTTGGGTTTAAATTCTGAAGGTTTCACATGACAGAGAGAATTTTCTAGGTGAACATGGCTGAACGCTTTTTCAGACCCATCGGTCTGAAAAACATCACCACCCGGAATAAACCTAATTTACTTGTCAATCCTGCAAATCAACCTTTCTTTCTTTAAGATTTTTATTTTATTTATTTGCCAGCAGAGAGAAAGAGAGCGAGACAGAGAGACAGAGAGAGAATGAATGTGTGTTCCAGGGCCTCCAGCCTTTGCAAATGAACTCCAGATACATGTGCCTCTTTGTGCATCTGGCTTTGCATGGATACTGGGGGATCCAACCCCAGTCATTGGGCTTTACAGGCAAGTGCCTTAAGTGCTGAGCCATCTCTCCAGCTCCAAATCACCCTTTCTTAATGGGGTCCTGGGACAGCAAGCCCATCAGGTGGCTGCTACAATTACAGTTTAATATACGTGCATACTCTCCAGGATACAACCTTAAAGATAGGAGGGAACCCATCTCAAATAATAATGGATTGTCTTCAAGACTGGATCTGCATGGTCCTTTTATTAAACACCTAACAGCCACACAAAGTTCATGTTCAATCACTTGAGTTTATAGCTTCCTTCTCCTGTTTCTGAAATTGACATAGAAGAATATATTTGTTTCCCAAGCAAAGCAATGAGTTTGCTTTCTCTCCTGGCACAATCTTAGGAGCCTTGTGACATAAATTAAGCTCCTTTGATATTAGAAAGCCAGTGCCCAGATCAACCCTGACACCGATTTGTACAACTCTGGAGAGCCTGGAGAACGAAGACTTCCTTCCCACGCAAGCCTCGGTGGGTCATTATGGATTTGAAGAAACATGAGATTTCTTTCTCTTGCCAAAGTGTGTGGCTTAGTGAACCCCAGATTTGCCTGCAGCGTAGTTTCTGGAAAAACTATGGAGTTCTGGGAAAGATCAGCCATCTGGTAGGAGTGGGGTGGGGATGGGGGGAGGCCTTGCTTAGTTTGTAAAAGGAAGAAAAAGAAATTGCTGTGTAGAGTTGAAGTGCATAAACCAGCTGAGGGGGTGGGGGAGGGGGATCTGCTAGGATGCAGTCCTGTCAGGAAATGGTTTATTCAGATAATCCTTCTCAAGGGAGCCCCCTCTGATGTGGGGGTTTACGAAGCAGGAGGAAAAGATTTTGGAGTCCTGACGATGAAGATAAAGGAGCCATACAACAGCCATTTTTTTTTTCTTGGCTAAATCCATTGTTCCATAAACATTCATCTCTGGTACAAATCATTTAAGTGTTGCAAAAATATTCCATCTCTTGCCCAAAGAACTGACTTAAAAATGGATATATTTGAGCAAATCAATAGACTTGGGCTACAAGAGGTGAGCTCTAGGAGTGAGCAAGTCAAATTCCACCGAATGCCTTCCTGGCCTGAAAGGAAGTTATTCCAACTCATCCATGTAAGCCTTACCCGTGACGTTTTAAGCCAGGAGATTTTTAACCTTATCAGGTTCAACATGCCTTTTCTGTTACAAGAATTGGACAGCATCACTACAAATTAGAAAAACACTAACACGATGACCACAGTATAGAGGAGACATCAAAGAAACTGTATTCATAAGCAAAACAAATTTCACAATGTGAAGTCTCGGCATGATTACATTAGATGCCATAGTGATAGGTCTTTCAGGAAATTATCATGGAATTCAGGGAAGTTAAAATATTCAAGAAATGTTTTCTCTTCTTCTACCTTGCACTGAACATTGCGCAATGAGACATAATTAAGTACATGTATAAATGCGCATGAAGAATTACTATGACTGTAATAACTACATGAATTTACCAGTGCATGACTGGTATTTTCTGGGTGGTATGATTTTCAGAATGATTGACCAACACTTGGTAAAATTCCAAAGGTAATCAGGGATAACCTATTCTCTATAGTGTATCCCTAGAAAGTGTGGTATTGAAAATTATCTATCATCTATCCATCTGTCTATCATCTGTCTGTCTGTCTGTCATCTATTTATCATCTATCATTTATCTGTCTGTCTCTATAATCTATTTATCATCTATCTATCTATCTATCTATCTATCTATCTATCTATCTATCTACCTATCTATCATCTATCTAACTATCTATCTATCATCTATCTGTCTACCTTTCTATCTGTCTGTCTGTCTGTCTACCTATCTATCTATCTATTTATCTATCTATCTATCATCTATCTATCTATCATCTACCTTTCTATCTATCTATCTGTCTATCTATCTGTCATCTATCTATCTATCATCTATCTATCTACCTTTCTAACTGTCTGTCTGTCTGTCTATCTATCATCTATCTATCTGTCTATCTACCTATCATCTATCTATCTACCTATCTATCATCTATATATCTATCTATCTATCTATCATCTATCTATCTACCTTTCTATCTGTCTGTCTGTCTGTCTATCTATCATCTATCTATCTGTCTATCTACCTTTCTATCTATCTATCTGTCTATCTATCTGTCATCTATCTATCATCTATCTGTCTATCTACCTTTCTATCTGTCTGTCTGTCTATCTACCTATCATCTATCTATCTATCTACCTATCTATCATCTATCTAACTATCTATCTATCATCTATCTGTCTACCTTTCTATCTGTCTGTCTGTCTATCTACCTATCATCTATCTATCTATCTATCTATCTATCTATCTATCTATCTATCTATCTATCTATCTTCTATCTAGTTATATATCATCTATCTATCTACCTATCTATCATCTATCTATCTATCTATCTATCTATCTATCTATCTATCTATCTACCTATCTATCATTTATCTACCTATCTATCATCTATCTATCACTTATCTATCATCTATCATCAATATTCTATCTATTTCCTTCTACTAACCTATAGCCTGTTATATAATATTAGATGCTGGTTTAAACCAAATGACTAGAGTTCATCATAATGTCACCCAGGACTCAGGAAAATGTCTCATTTCATATGTTGAGCTTGCACACTGTTGACTATTACCATCTCAGTCTCCACTTACTGTCATGCGCCCCTAACTGTGACAACTGAACTTATCACCACACGTTTACTAAAGAACCTGATGGGGCTGGAGAGATGGCTCTGCGGTTAAGACACTTGCCTCTAGTGCCTAAGGCCCCGGGTTCAGTTCCCAGGACCCACATAAGCCAGACCCACAAGGTGGTGGCCCTGATGCTCTCTCTCTCTCTCTCTCTCTCTCTCTCTCTCTCTCTGTATCCCTCTGCTTGAAAATGAATAAATAAAATAGTTTTTCAAAAAGAACCTGATGGCTGTGCTCTCTGGAAAAGGAAATGGTTTTAATGGCAATGCCAGGATAAGGGTAAGCACTCTTCAAAGTTTTCCTGCTCAGGAGGTGCCCACCAGGGTGTCCTGGTCTTTCCTTCTTCCTTGACACACTCTTCACCCTTCCAGAGCTCAGGCGTGGAGTCCCCCACCTCCGCCATGGCCTGCCCCTAACTCTGCTAGCTGGGAGCCATGAGCTGTCTCTTCTGCTTCTGAATTCCTACTGTTTCTAGTGTTGTCGTCAATGGTCAGTCACCAGCCAAGCAATGCTGATGATATGTGGAGTCTCACGTGGAATGAATCAAACGTAGGTTCCTTAACAGCTGTCTCTTCAGTATTTCTATCAACAAGCTTCTCTAGAGGCCTTTGGGGGCTGAAGGGGATCCATCAGGGCAAAGCTAAGGAAAGTGAATCAGATACAGTTTGGGTTTAAGAAGATATAAAAATGGAGCAAATCAGACCGCAATTCAAAACTCCGAGGCACCTGAACTGAATTTCCCCAGTGCCAACTTTCTGGGTCTCTGTTGGAAGTGACGGGTTGGTCTTGTTTATGTCCAATTTGGCCATATTGCAGTGATTCTCAGAAATGAACCCATCGATGTTCTTTAAGAGATGAGGTCTCAAGTCATCATCTATAGATATTACTACTTGAGTCTGAATCGAATATTCGAATATTTATGAAAAACAAATAAAACACAAGGGTCTCGGAAGATGACTCGGAGGATTCGCCTCACAAGCATGAGGACCTGAATTTGATCCCTTGTATCCACATGAAAAAGAGCCAGGGATGGTGATTTGTGCCTGTAATCCCTGTGCTGGGGTGATGGAGAGAGGAGGACCCTGGGGATCATTGGTCAGACAGTCTAGCCTAACTGATGCTGAGTTCCAGGCCAACAAGAGACCTTGTCCCCAAAAAGGTGGACAGCATTCCTGAGGATAATATCAAAAAATACTCCACCGGGCGTGGTGGCGCACACCTTTAATCCCAGCACTCATGAGGCAGAGTCAGGAGGATTGCCATGAGTTCAAGGCCACCCTGAGACTACACAGTGAATTCCAGGTCAGCCTGGACTAGAGACCCTCGGAAAACCAACATATATATATATGCATATATAGGTATATGTATATTATATATATGTATATGTATATGTAATATCCTCTGGCTTCCACATGCATGCATACACACGTGAATATACACCCATTTACACATGTGCACCCACACAAATAGACATGTGCACACATGCATATCACACCATTTAGTGAAAAACACCCAACACTAAGTTATATTAAGAGTCACCAACCCTGCTCCTGCACCATGACCGTGACGTATGGGAACCTCTGCCAGGCTCCATGAGCCAAGGCACATGATTGGCTTACCCCGAAAGGATGCTTATTCTCTATTAAAAATGACCAATCAAATTAGACATAAAAGGTCTGTAAGTTACCCAGGTAACTTACCACATCTGTGGCTCCCAGCAAACTCATCATCAATTAAAGACAACATGAACTGAAACGCACGTTAGCTCCCAGAAGAACACACAACACTGTCCACTGTGGAATACTGGCATTGAAGATTTTCACTCTCCCATGTGTTCTGTGTACCGCCTCTATACATCAGGCCCAGACACAGAACCATCGGAACCTTGGTGTTTATAATGATCACACCATCTCGGGGGCAGGTGTCACCACCATCCCCATCAGCAAATGCGGTGGCTGAGGCAGGACCAGGAAAGACACATCTGGTTTTCCTATAAAGCCTGCTTGTTCCAACAACAAGCTTGGTATATTAGGGAACAAGAGTGGTAATAATTTTGTAAATTTCTTGTTTGTTATCTTGAATTCACATGACAAGAAACACCAGAGAAATGTGTAGAACTGTACCCTAGACCAATCTCTGGCTTAAATTTTCTACTTAAAAAATTTAAATTGACACAGTAAAGCGTGCAACTTCACTATGGTACAAAAGCAGCGTGCTTTCCATCGAAACCATAACCCCAATTTTGACTCGACCCCAGCCCATGATACATGGTAGAATGAATATCTTCCATGCTTTGTAATGACAGCCAACCATGGTTCCCAACCAAACCCCCAATAGCAGAGGAAAGAACCAGTATTCCACAGCGGACAGCGTTGTGTGTTCTTCTGGGAGCTTACGTGCGTTTCAGTTCACGTTGTCTTTAATTGATGATGAGTTTGCTGGGAGCCACAGCTGTGGTAAGCAGAGAACATCAGGACACAGAGAGCATGCCTCTGACATCACTCCCTTGGGGTGTTCCAAAACTTTCTCAAGGAATACTACAAATTTCCCTTCCTACTCAGGACCTGCTTCTCTCACCACCCAGCACTCCGGGTCTTTTTTATGGAAGAGTCACATTTATTAGGAGTATTTATGTATTTCTTTCTTTTCTTTTGTTTTTGTGTGTGTGGATATTCACGTGTGTGGTACACTTGTCTGCATGTGTGTGCATGTTCACATGTGTGGGTACACTTATCTGCATGTGTGTACATGTTCATATGTGTGTGGTACTGTTGTCTGCATGTGTGTGCATGTTCACATGTGTGTTTACACTTGTCTGCACATGTGTGTATGTTCACATGTGTGGGTACACTTGTCTGCATGTGTGTGCATGTTCATATATGTGTACACTTGTTTGCATGTGTGTACATGTTCATATGTGTGTGGTACTGTTGTCTGCATGTGTGTGCATGTTCACATGTGTGTTTACACTTGTCTGCACATGTGTGCATGTTCACATGTGTGGGTACACTTGTCTGCATGCGTGTGCATGTTCACATGTGTGTACACTTGTTTGCATGTGTTTGGATGTTCACATGTGTGGTACACTTGTCTGCATGTGTGTGCATGTTCACATGTGTGGGTACACTTGTCTGCATGTGTGTGCATGTTCACATGTGTGTGGTACATTTGTCTGCATGTGTGTGCATGTTCACATGTGTGTTTACACTTGTCTGCACCTGTGTGCATGTGTGTAGGTACACTTGTCTGCATGTGTGTGCATGTTCACATGTGTGGGTACACTTGTCTGCATGTGTGTGCATGTTTACATGTGTGTGGTACATTTGTCTGCATGTGTGTGCATGTTCACATGTATGTACACTTGTCTGCACGTGTGTGCATGTTCCCATGTGTGTTTACACTTGTCTGCACCTGTGTGCATGTGTGTAGGTACACTTGTCTGCATGTGTGTGCATGTTTATTTGTGTGTGGGTACACTTGTCTGCACATATACATGAGTGTGCATATGTGTGTTCTGAGGTATGTAAGTACACATCCTGCTGAATTGAAATATGGTCTCCTCAAGAGAGGAAGGAGGCTCTGCTTCACGAAGTCAAGTCTGGGCAAACTGAGACTTTAAGGTCAGGAAACTTCTCCTTAAGATTATGTCAATTAGAAATTGAAACATTCCTTGGGGTGGGGAGAGGAAGGAAGTTCCCAGACTTGGAAAGTCCGCAAGTCTGGGAAAGGGTGGCAAGACCCTACCCTAGGCTATATAAGAAAAACAACTGCTTAGGGAAGAGACTCTGATGGAGCTGCCTGAAAGTACTGCAGTGCCCTCAAGACTCTTTACCCAAACTGCCTGCAGGTGGGTGCTGTGGTCTCCAGGGCATGTGTGTGTGATGTTCACATGTGTGTACACTTGCTTGCGGCTTCCGGAGTCATCACCTGTGCTGGGGCGGGCTTTCTCGTGATGCAGCTGCCTTTGAGTTGAAGCGGCTATGGGCGGTCATCATCCAGGATGGGATGAGACTTGTGATGGTATTGCTGCTTTGGGGTTACCCTGACAGAGGGCGCTCCAACGAAGTGGCTGTGAGGAGGTCTTCATCCAGAACGGGATATGAGACATATCTTTGGCTCATTCACTGTTCCTGTAAGCAGCCCCTCACCCTGCTCTGTAAGTAACCCCAATATACTCATTGGTTCACCAAAACTGGTTTTGATGTAATCCTGCTTTGTTCTGTTATCTGTGCCCTAGCTGTGATGAATAGACCTGTGTTCGCATCACCTTCAGGAAAAGGTTTCTGACGACAGGAGGTCAGAGGTCAAATTTGGCCATGTCTCACTGCTCAGGACATGGTCCACATTCTTGGAGACAAGGTTGGTCATTGGCCTGAAGCTGATTAAACTAGACTGGCTGGTCAGGGAGCCCCAGGAATCCTCCTGTGCTGTCTCTGCTTTCCCAATTCTGGGATTACAGGTATGTGCCAACATGCCCAGCATTTCACATGGGTTTGGGAGCTCAAACTCGGGTTCTCATGCTGGCAAGGCAAACGTTTTGTCAACCAGGCTATCTCCTCAGCGCCTCTTTGTGCATCTCTTAGCTATTTAACAAATGTAAACCATTATACCATTAATTAGGTTCTCCCAAGTTTTTTTGCAATGTGCCTCTGATCTCATTTGTTTTGTACTTATATGCCCCTAACCTCATTTTCCTCATAAGCACTCTGCTTTTAATTGCCCAATTTTGCATAGCATAGTGAATTTTAGAAACACATCTGTTGTGTTAAAGCGTAACTATTTGCACCTTGGGCAGGGTCACATACTACATAACCCAGCAGGGATTTAAACATAATCTGCTACGAAACCTAGCCTAGCTTCTTAACTTCCATATCTTTCTGCTTTGTTTCACATGGTCTTTCTATCCTCACAACTGCTACAAGAGGGTCTTATTACTCCTTTGTGTGAGTGTGTGTGCAGTTGAAGGAATCAAGACTCACCAACATGACAAAGTAAATCCTGGATGAAGCTAACCATAAATGGCATCTCTGAAACTCACTCGTAGGTCTGTTTTTCTCCAAAGCAATGACTCAAGTCAGGATTCCAGCAGTTAGTGCCCATGGCTAGAGGTCTGGCTAAGGGATCACACCATAGGTCTACCACCCCAGCACCCATTCCCCGGTTCACCAACCCAGCCCTTCTGGCCTTAAAATTATTAAAATATATATATTAGCTGTCACTAGCAGAAATAAAATATTTACATAAATGAATCATGATAATTGGAATTACAATGTGATAAATGCTATTCATGTATGCTTTTATAGACAGATAACTAGCTGATAAGTGATAGCAGTGTCAAGATACTAGTAAACTGAAGTCTTAGATGATGCTTTAAGTAGTATGGTCTATGTCATTCTTCACAGAATCTGATCTGGGTTCAACTCATCATCCCAGGTTCAGTGTGCAGGCTCCTCAACCTTACTTACTCTGTATGGCCTTTACTATATTCTGAATCTGCCAGGATACCATCAACAGCCCAACCCAAGAAAAATATTTTCAATTTTGATTATTTTGCTAATTAATCTTCAAACTCTTTTCATTTTTATTAAAGAGACTATTTGCATCAAAAAATTATTAAAATATTAAATAGTAAAATAAACAAATAAAAATAATTAAAATTATTTTTATTTATTTGCAAGAAGGGAGACAGAGAAGAGAGAGAGAGAAAGAGAGAGAGAGAGAGAATGAGAGCAGCAGGGCCTCCAGCCACTGCAAACGAACCCCAGATACATGAGCCACTTTGTGCTACTGGATTTATGTGGGTCCTGGGGAATCAAACTCAGGTCATTAGGGTTTGCAGGAAAACGTCTTAAGAGCTGAGCCATCTCTCCAGCCCTAGCTCCTCATCTGTGAGAGAACCACTTGGACTCCTTATTATTGCTATTTAGCAATTCATTCCTTCACAAAGAACCTTGTGAATAGGCAGGATGGTTTTAGCTGCCTTCTGTAACCTGTGCCCGTCATGCTGGGCCAGAGGTTTCTGTACAAAGAGCATATCTTGTCTCAGCTCCCACACGCTTAACACTAACATTGATGCCATGATCATCTGTAAAGAGTTCTCTGTCCATTTCCCCCAGGTGACAATAAACTCAAGAATACATGCCTATGGCTGGAGAGATGGCTCAGGGGTTGATGCATTTGTCTGCAAAGCCTAAGGACCCAAGTTTGATTCCCCAGAACCCATGTAAAGCCTGATGCACAAAGTGGCACATGCATCTGGGGTTTATTTGCAGCGGCTGGAGACCCTGGTGCACCCATTCTCTCTGTCTCTCTCTTCTCTTACAAATAAATAAATAAAATACTTTTAAAAATAATACATGTCTGTCATTTTTCTGTCTCTTGTCTTCAGCTCTCACTGTCATTCCTAACACTTGACTATTTGCCAAAGACCTTGGACTTGGCGTGGATACAAAAGAGAAAGAGAGAAAGAAAAAAAGGAAGGAAGGAAGGAAGGAAGGAAGGAAGGAAGGAAGGAAGGAAGGAAGGAAGGAAGGAAGGAAGTCCAGAGTGCAGAGAACATCTTTAGACTAGACAGGCGCCTTGCCCAGCAAATAAAGTTTTAGAGGTTATTTAAATTCTTGAACTGGGAGGATCCAAAGTCCCTGCAGTGTGAGCTCAGGAGGAATATAAAAAAAGTAGCTGACCGATGGAAAACTAGCTACAGCAGCTTTTAAAAACGGACCACAAAATAATCAGGTTTGCTTGGTCTTTTCTTTGTTTCTGGCTGGAGTCCCAGGCAGGGAAGATAACCTTCACATCCCATGTAAATGTAATGAGATGATGAATTATTCCTCCGTCATTATGCCCTTGATTTATGGGGAGACATTATCTGCTAAAAGCCCAGGCTGAAAGAATATTGATTTCACTTTTACTGAGACAGCCATTTAAAACTTTTTTTTTCTAAAGACAGCCAATGATTGTTTAAAAGACCGACTTCAAAAAGGCCAGTTTCAAGCCATTTGGTGGGGAGGGCTGGAAGCCAGGCCTGTGGAGTGCTTGAATGAAGTTAGGTCCTCACACTCTGCATTGTCCTGGTGGCTTTCAGCTGCACAGACAAGATTCTATGTCACATTTTAGACTTGGGTCCTTCTAGGTCCAAAGCTAAATTTTAGTCTGAGCAGGTGCTTTTCTGGCATTTATTCCTATTACTCAATTTATTTTGGAATCTGGAAGCAGAAGATGATAATACTGGGTGGTGGAGGAGGTGGTGGTACTTATAGAAAATTATCTTTTCCCCTTGAAATCAAATCACAAAATTTCTGTGGAGGTGCTAAGGGCATTAGGATTCCCTCAGAACATAGGATGATCAGATGTAGTGAATTTTTAAAAATGTCTTACTTATTTGCAAGAGGAGAGAGAGAGAGAGAGAGAGAGAGAGAGAGAGAGAGAGAGAGAGAGAGAATGGGCACACCAGGGCCTCCAGCCACTGCAAATGAACTCCAGATGCATGCGCCACTTTGTGCATCTGGCTTTACATGGGTGCTGGGGAATTAAACTCTGGTCTTTAGGTTTTGCAGGCAAACGCCTTGACTGCTGAGCCGTCTCTCCAGCACCCATAGTGATTTTTTTTAGAGGAGGAAGTGACAGGCTATAGAAAGATAGCATTGGATCTGAGCTAGTCAATTTGAGGAAATTCTCTCTGTCATCTCTCTCTCCATCTTTTGTTTTGTTTTGTATTGTTTTGTTTTGAAGCAGAGTCTTTCTCTAGCCCAGGCTGATCTGGAATTCACTATGTAGTCTCAGGGTGGCCTTGGACTCACGGTGATCCTCCTACCTCTGCCTCCCAAGTGCTGGCATTAAAGACGTGCGCCACCCTGCCCAGCTCTCTCGTCTTCATTACTCTGTGATCTATGGCTTTGTCTTCTGACACACAAAAAGGAAGGTGGGAATTAGTATATGGTGGACACCTTCATCACACCAGGCGGCTTGTCACCGCAGTCATCCAGTTCTCCCAACACAGCAAACCCAGTGGCTGTAGAGGTGACCAATGACTTCTGTCTTCTCACTTCAGTCCTGTTACTTGATATGTTTTTCCAAGTGCCAGGACCATCTTGTGCTGGCTTTTCAGTAAGTTTTTACACTGGGGAGAGTTTCTTCAACGTGTTTCTGCTTCAAGCTTGTTTGGGTTATTCCGGGTCTCTTGAGTTCCCATATAAATATTAGGATGATCTTGTCAATGTCTGCAAAGAATAACCTGCATGGATTTTGCAAAGGACCGCATTAAGAAACGCTGACATCTGAACAATGCTTGAAGTCACGTGGTCCATGAATATGGGATGCCTTCTCGTGTATTGAGGCCATCTTTCATTTCTTCCAGTGGCATATTATCATTTTCCAAAACGATATCTGTGCTTCTTTTATTAACACTGAAGAATCCATTTTGTAAAACTGACTCCATTTCATAAAACAGCCCATGGGGCTGGAGAGATGGCTCAGCAGTTAAGGCACTTGCCTCCAGTGCCTAAGGCCCTGGGTTCAATTCCCCGGGACCCACATAAGCCAGACCCACAAGGTGTGGCCCTGGTGTGCGCTCTCTCTCTCTCTCTCTCTCTCTCTCTCTCTCTCTCTCTCTCTCTCTCTCTCTCTCTCTGTATCTCTGTGCTTGAAAATGAATAAATAAAATATTTTAAAAAACAGCCCATATATGAAAGAACAAAGAACATCTCCTGGCTCACTCCCCCTCCCCTTCTGTGGGAGGTCCTAAATCATAAAATAAAATGCAAATAACAGGCTCCAACTGGATAACCAATCAAAACTGTACAGATCAGGACAAAAGAACCAATGAAAATATGAAATGTCCTATGATATGAGCTGTATTATAACTTTGTAGTTCTTGCCTATAAATACCTGAAGCTCTTGTTCCTCGGGGCTCTCTGATACATATCGGCCCGGGAGCCCCTCTGCGCAGCCGAAAAAAAGAAAATCCTCTTGCTTTTGCATCTGCTGGTGTGGTTATTTGAGTCCTGGGGTACGCTCTCCCGAGAAAGGCCTTGGGGGTCTTTTCAACCACCTGCTGTGAGCTCACCTCACACTGACTCATTTGTCTCTTGTGAGCTCTGCTCGGATCTTACATTATTATTTTTGGCAATGTCCTTGGGACATCAAGTTCTCCACAGTCTGATTCAAGTGAATTCGGGGCATCTTTGAGGTTTGTTTTGACCCAAGTGAGGTGCTTCTTGGCTGTCATGTCCCTGATTCTGATAAGCTAGGGGTTTAGCTTTTTTGCTTTCATGTTGCCTCTGCCTACATTTCCATGTGACTGAGATCACCTGTGCTGGCTTGAATGCAAACTGTCCCCCATAGACTCGGGTGTTTGTGATGACTGTCCCCCATAGCCTCAGGGTGTTTGTGATAAAACCTCGTTTATTCTCAGCTGGTGGTGTCTTTTGGGCTTAAAGCCTTGCTGGAGGAGGTTTGTCACTGGGGGTGAGGATTATTGATCCAACCCCACTGGGTGCCCATAACTGGTTCATCCAACATTCTTCCTTACTGCTGCAGTGGAGATAGGACATCCACCTCGGTCGTTTGCTCCTGCCTTCAACTCCAAGCCATAGTGAAACTGTCCCCCTCGAAACTGTAAGCCAGAAATGGACCCTTCCCTCTATAAGCTGCTTCAGGTCCAGTGTTTTGTCCCAGCAATGAGATGGTAATTGACACAGCACCTGAAACTTACATTCTTACAAACAACATTGGTTCCTCTGAGGCGATCTTTAGAATAGCCTGTTTTTGTTCTTGGATATTCTCTTTGGGAGAACCTCGGTATTGCTGCTCCAGAATTGGGGTTTGGGGTGGGCATGAGCTCTTCTTTCAAGTAACAATCCTGTTCTGTGAGCAGGGAACGGGGTGTGGGCCTTTGGTCTGCTTGACTTCCTGCTTCTGTCATGACTCCTCTGCCTATGAGTCTTCTGATGTGAGGGTTTCCAGCTCTCAGTGTTCTCAGCCAGCTAAACGAGGGTCATAGCCTCTGTCCCTGACCTCATCCCCTGGCCTGAAGCTGTCCTGCAGCGTGGAGTTCAGAGGGTCAGGGATGCCTGACGCCTACCCTTGCTTGGGCCTTTGAGAAGAGAATCTTTTGGATCACATCTGTTGGGAGTTGTATCCCATTGAAGCAGGGATGGGGAGGAAGAGGAGGCTGGGTCATAGACTCTACCACTGAGCTATGTCCCCAGTTCTTCTCCTCCAGTCTTTAAAACTTTTTTTTTTTGAAACAGGCTGACCATGAACTTGCTCTGCAGCACAGATGGATCTTGAACTTGTGACCCAAGTAGCTGGGATTCCAGGCCTGTTCCACCAGGCCTGGTGTTCTCACTACTCTTATCATGATTTAGGGGAGTATTTGGATGTAGCTCTTTCTTCATAGGCTTTCTGTCACAAGGAGAATGTCCAGAGACATTAATTTAGAATAAACTGCAATCACTGATGGTTATTCTCCAGAGGCAGGACTCCACAGAGCTCTCCATATGGTCATTCCAGAAGTCGTCTTCAACATATTCCGTGTTTGATCTCAAGTGGCTTTAGGTACAGTGTGTTCTGTCCAGTTGACCGCGGGCCCTACTATTGCCTATTTATCAAAGGCTGCATTTGGTATTCCTTTCTAAGATCCTTCCTAAAATAGCCGTGGACCCTGTGCTGTTACAAGCAGACAGATCATAAATCACATATCAACATACTACATGTTGATTGTTTTGTCTCTTCTCCTCCACAATAGGAGCCACACACACAAGGGCGGCAGTTTGTCTGTGTTGTTCACCCAGAATACAAAACAGTTCTTGGTGCTCATAAACTTCTCTTCTTCTCTCTCTTCTTCCAGAGTTCCTCATGACATCCAATGAAAGCCATGTCTTTATCTCTGGCTACCCTGGAGCTACATGAGGTCATGTGATCCCATGCAACCCAGGAGTTAAAATGGAATCACGAATGGGAACATCAAGCGAACCTTCTTCCCTTTGCTTCTCACGTCTTCTGCGTCCAATGATCACAAGCATGGTGGTTAAAACCAACATACGTGGGGCTGGGAAGGTGGCTGGGCAGATAAAACACTGATTTCTAAAGCTTGCCAGTCTGGGTTTGACTCCCCAGGACCCACGGAAAGTCGTAGGTACAAAGTGGCACAAATGTCTGGAGTTGGTCTTCAGGGACAGCAGGTCCTTGAGTGCCCACTCTTCTCTCTTCTCTCTCTCTCTCTCTCTCTCTCTCTCTCTCAAGTAAATAAGATAGTTTTTAAAATTTGCTTTCTTTTCTTAGAGTTCAGAAGTTTAAAAGGCCAAAATCACTTTCAATGGGTTGCAATCAGAATACTGCCAGAGCTGAAATTCGCCCTTGACTTTTCCCCTGGACCCTCCCTTCTCTCTTTCAGAGCCAAGAAATTGAAGGTCACCTCCACTGTCACCTGCCACTTCTACCTCTGCTACAGGAAAATCCCCGCTGCCTGTCTCCTGCAATGACACGTGTCTGTATAATAAGCTCATTTTTACATGTGTAGGTGTGGTGTGTGTGGAGGGAGCACACATATGTTTCCATGTGGAGGCCAGAGGTCAACACTAGGTACCTCCTCAATCACTGTCTACCTTATTTTCTTGAGACAAGATCTCTCACTGAACCCCGAGCTTACCAACCCAGCTACACTAGCTGGCCACTAAGCCCTGACGATCTCCTGTCTCTGCCGCCCCAATCCTGAGATACAGGCACACAGGACCTCAGCAGATGTTCATATGGATGTTGAGAATCCAAGTTCAGGTCCACATGCCTGTGCAGGAAACACTTAATTAACTGTGTTGTCTCCCCAACCTCAAGATAATCTTATTTTAATCGCCCTAAATTAAGCATATTGATGGATTCTTGTTAGCCTATGAAGTATGATGCAGTCAGCTTTATCATTGCTGGTAGAAAGAACCCAAGCAAAAGCGGCTTGTGGAGGAATGGGTTTATTGGGCTTATAGACTCAAGGGGAGACTCCATCCTGGCAGGGAAAACGATGGCATGAGCAGAGGGTGGACATCACCTCTGCCACAGCACTGCAAACAGTGGCAGGAAGGTGTGCCCAACACTGGCAAGGGGAAGCTGGCTTAGAACCCCATAAGCCCACCCCTGACAACCCAGCTTCATTGAGGTTGTAAAACCCAAACTGCCATCAGCTGGGGATCAATCATTCAGAACATATTTGTTTGTGGGGGACACCTGGATCAAACCATGACAATGAGTGTGTCAGGATCTCTTGTCACTACAAATGAATGCCCATCTGGATTTACTTGGGTGGCTAGGGAATTGAACCCAGACCAGCAGGCTTTGCAGGCAAACACCTCTATCCACAGGCATTCCCCAGTTTCTGTCTTGAACTTTCTGAGTGTGTCACACTTCCTTAAGTCATCACTAAATCTATAGAAAGAGTAGAACCGAAATATGTTAGACATATAAAATAAAAATAGCCTAGACTAGCTGGGTGAGGCGGCACACGCCTTTAATCCCAGCACTTGGGAGGCAGAGGTAGGAGGATCACTGTGAGTTTGAGGCCAGCCTGAGACTGCATAGTGAATTCCAGGTAAGCTAGAGTGAGACAGTACCTTAAAATAAATTATATATATATATATAAAACTATAATATATAATATAAATTATATCTATATGTGTATTCTAAATATTACATATATGGATATAATATAAATTTTATATATGTATTCTAGACATTACATATTTTGAATTATCTTTTTTTGATGTTTGAATTAACTTCACTTTTTATTCCATCTAAACGGGACACACAAAAACTAGAAGTAGGTAAGATAACACTAGCAAGCTTTTATAAAATTCAGCTAATACACATTTAGATTAATGCATGTCATGGTTTGATCCAGGTGTCCCCCACAAACAAATGAATGTGTTCTGATAGATCGATCCTCAGCTGATGGCAGTTTGGGTTTTACAACCTCGATGAAGCTGTGTTGTCGGGGGTGGGCTTATGGGGTTATAAGCCAGCTTCCCCTTGCCAGAGTTTGGCACACCTTCCTGCTGCTGTTTGCAGTGCTGTGGCGGAGGTGATGTCCAGCCCTCTGCTCATGCCATCGTTTTCCCTGCCAGGATGGAGTCTCCCCTCGAGTCTGTAAGCCAAATAAACCCATTCCTCAACAAGCCGCTTTGTTTGGGTTCTTTCTGCGCAGAAACTAGAAAGCTGACTGCAACAATGTACGTTAGGAAACACCAGTTTTTCTATGTACAGTAGTCACATGAAGTTTTTTTTTTTCTTTTGCCTTAAGTTGCTAAAGCAAAAAAAAAAAAAAAGATCCTATCTAGAAATATGAGACAAACCATAAGTTAAGCAGAAATAGAAAATCTTGATGAATATCTGAGGTTTGGAAAACTTGACAGGACAGGTAGGTGAGTTGCCTATGGGATTTTAGCCTTAACCAAGATGCTCCTTTTGGGAAATGATACCCTGAAGAAATTTGCATTTTATGTCTGGGATAATAAGACCAGCAGGAGTCAGGCTTCTGAGATGAAGAAACCATTTTGTCAGATAACTCCACCATGGCCTGGTGGGTATCTGGATGAGGGGTGTGTGCCTGCAGACATTCATTATGGAAAGCTTTGTTTACACAGGGTCTTATCTGAGGATCTCATTACCCTTCCTGGGCTTTAATTAAACCCCACAATGCCTCTGACTAAACAGCTATTATTTTAGATGGGGAAATGGAGACACTTCATCAAGGCTGTTTAACCTGATGAGCCAATGTGCCTAAGGACAGTCAGGAAGTGCTGGTCTGAGCCTTTCTCCCTCTGCCTCTGATTCTTAGCACCTTGCCACAGAGCCTGAGGAAGCAGAAAATTACCTCCTTGGAACCATTTCTTGGTGTGAAATTGACTCTCTCCCCAGACTACTTTTCTGGTTGTAAAGTAAGGAAACAGTTAGCTTGCTTTTTTGCTTTTTTTAAAAAATATATATTTATTGTCCATAATGAGTTACATTATTTAGTGGGCAAACAATGCGTTGTTATCCCGAATTCCCCAATTCCCCTCCTCCCCATCCCTGATCAGTTGGATATCCTCCTCCATGGGCTGTCTGTATTAGTCCTTGTGGCAAGGGATCCTGGATAGCCTAGTACCAGCCCGGTTCTCCTGGCCCAAGTGTGTTGTTACTGAGGGGGTCCATGCCTCTGGACAGTCTCCCCCACCACGGCTCTCACAATCTTTCCGCCCCCTCTTCTGCTCAGTTCCCTGAGTCGTGGTGGGTGAGTAATAAGGCTGCTTTAAGGTTGTGAGCTTAGGAGCCACCACAGTCATATCGGGGAGGATCCATAGGGAACCCAGCAGACAATGACAGATCAACAAGGGACCTATAACCACAGTCATTCAATCAACACAGGATAGGCCATTGAGACAGAAACCAAGGATTTTTTTCTTTTTTGATCATGAATATCTCCCCCCTCCCATGGACAGAATCCCAAAGGACAAAGGCCCTTTTCAGTAGCACCTGGAGTGATCTACCGGTGCGGGGCATCTAATGCCTCATCTTCAAAAGTTCTGTCAGTGTCAACAGGGTGGGTGCTGGGTGCTGGGTGCTGGGTGCTTTCTCTGCCAGGGGTAATGATCCATGGCCAGGCTTAATCTTGGGCTCCTTTAGACTTCCTGGAATCATGGGTTCAAATCCTGTCAGGTCGGCTTGGGTCTTTATTCTTTCAAATGAGATAAAAGAAACAGAAGACAGTTCACCCCCCCCCCCAGAACATCTTGGCTAAGATTTGGAAAACCAAACATCTAATTTTAAAAATGCCAGGATGCGGGTTCTTTGAGAAAAGTTGTAGAGTTTACCTTGGATGGCTGGATCAAAGCTGAATATTGCCAGCTAAGCACCTCTTTAGCAGGAATAATAATATTTTCTTTTGAAAGTTTTTGCCAGATTTTTTTTTCTGCATAGCAGCTGTATATAAACATTCTCTGGGCTCTCAGAGGCCTGCCCTGATGGTACTTGGTTTGCACACATGCTTACACACACGTGCTCTGGGAGTCTACTGCTGTTGAGTTTTCTTTGCAGCTCTTGGTGTAGCCTGAGCTGGCCTCCAGCTCCCTGTCCCCCAGGCTGAAGAGGGAACTGCCTGGAGAGTCTTGGAAAGGCTCCCAAAGGGAATCTGAGTTGGATTTCTCTCCATCTGCCACTTAAAACATGAGTGGTTCTTCATCCCTTTCTCTGACGACTCACTCACTGCCTGTCGTCCTTGGAATTCCACATCTACCTCGTTCCCATCCATTTGCATTCTCTCCTGCGCCTTGCCCAGGTGTGTGGACCCCATCTCTGAGCCCAAGCCAATGAGCATTCCCTCTGTACCCAGGTGTGCCAACCTCTTCTGACTCCAACTTATGGGGGCTCATGGGTGCTAATCTATTTTTGGCTCCAGGATGGAGTCTCAGGGGGTAAGGGGTCCCAAGTACCTGACTGCCAATGTAGAAAAGGATAGTCCTCTGTTACTAATTTGACAGCCCATTGAGTTTTAAAGCACAGCTTTTTTTTTTATAAAATCCCTTTCACGACCCCCCTCCCAAGGCCCATGAACCTGCACATGGCCTCTCAGACCACGTGGGTACATCCATTTCTCCTTCCTTGGTGTGCAGACTTTGACCTTGTTCCCCTGGCCTCCCTGAATAAATGGAACAGCTTAATAACAATCCTTCTCAGTCTGTTTTGTATCTATTCTTTGTTAAACACAGATATGAACTCAGGGTTTGGAGTTTAAGGACTCTTACAGGCTGATTCAAACTCCTAGTTGTTAGTGTGATTGATAAACGCCATGTCCCACATTGAATTAGAAGAGAGACAGAGAGAAATGGGCGCACCAGGGCCTGCAGCTGTTGAAAATGACCTCCAGATGTATGCACCACTTTGTGCATCTGGCTATATGTGAGTGCTGGGGAATCAAACCTGGGTCGTTAGGCTTTGCAGGCAAGCGCCTTAACCTCTGAGCCATCTCAGCAGCCTGAATTATTCTTAATACTCTCTACTTCCTTCCTTCTATGTTTTAGTAGATGCTCATTTTGACCTAGAACCTTATGTGATGGAGACGGGGGTTAAGACCTTTCTCTGACTTTGGAGAAGCCAATCAATGAAGCTCCTTTTTCGTGTGTGTGTGCAGAGGGAGAGTGTGGTATGGCATCCCACGTGCTCACTTATGGTAGGATTGGGGTGTCTCTGGCCTGCAGTGGTCAGAGTGGAACATTGTGTGTTGAGCTCTGACAGACACTCTTCTACCTGGGATAGTTTTGAGCCAGAGTCTCTTAATTGATTCTGCAGCTCACAGTCCTCTGGTGATTCTCTGGTCTCCTCCACATGTTGGGACTGGGGTTCTAGGCACATGTGGCCAAGTCCAGATGTAGAGATTTGAACCTGCTGATCTCAGGTCCCATCCCGCCCTCATGATTGTGCAGGAAACTCACTTAACCACCGACCTGAAGCTTTATCTTAGGCTGAGTCTTCCTCCTCGTGCAGCGGCTCTGAGAAGACTGTATGCACACGTACTCTGTGAATTATGGAAAGTTATGGGACTATAAAGTCCTATTTATTTAGGTAATAATTCTCAGTTAGTATATTCCTTGCTTATATGTTAATGCCTGCTGTCAAAGTAGGTCTGAAGAGAATGTGTGCATTCCTACTCAAACTCTTAGGAGTCAGTTTTACTCAACATAGTACTTGATTACAAGAACAGACCAAATTGTCTTAAAAAGAAAAGGGGGGAATCTGGAGAGATGGCTCAACAGTTAAGGCACTTGCCTGTAAAGGCTAACGACCCAAGTTCAATTCCCCAGGACCCACATAAAAGGCAGATGCACAAAGTGGTGCAGATGTCTGGAGTCCGTTTGCAGTGGAGAGAGGCTCTGGTGCTCCCTTCTCTCTGTTTGTCTCTCTCTTCTCTCTCTCTCTCTCTCTCTCTCTCTCTCTCTCTCTCTCTCCCTCTCTCTCTTCTTATGAGAAGTCTGCTTTAGTGTTAAGTTCACAGCCTCTGGTTTTCTGCTTTGATGAGTTTTGAGTCTCCTCAGTGTCTCCCTGGAGGAGGCTGTCAGGTTAGCAGTGAGAGCAGCGTTCATATTTAATCCACCACTTCCTCTGTGATATAGAGATGACTCTCTTCCAGCTAGACAGTTGGCTTTCTATTCTTGGTGTAGTGATGGGTCTTGGTGCTACTGTCTATAAAACACAGACTCTCTAGTCGAGAGTGATAGGAGCCTGGATAAAGGAGAATGAAGCTGATCCTTTAGAGACTTTTGGATGGTACAACCTCTCCTTTCAGCCAAAGGCACTGTAATATTTTTAATATGATTTATGCGTTGGACATACAATCTATAATGTTAATAGATAAATAAAACGATGGTGAATTTTGTTTTAAAATTCTCTAGCAAGAAAAAGTAACATTGGGTCAGGAGAACCCGGGTGAATACTAGGCTATCCATGGTCCCCTGTCATAAAGACTGATCCAGTCGACCCACGGAGGAGGATATCCAGCTGACTGGGGATGGGGGGGCAATGAGGAATTGGGGAAAACAACTCATTGTTGGCCCACAAAACAATGTAACTCATTATGGACAATATAAAAAAGAAAAAGTAACATTGCGATGAAGGATATATCAATACATATTGATAAATTCTAATTTATCTAATTGATAAATTCGGAAACAGACGGAGTGGAGGTTTAATCATGCTTATCTCTCCACTTGCACAGACACTTGAAAATGTTCACCATAGTAAAGTCAAAAGATAACAAAATATTCCTAAACACCCCCATATAGTTACATCCTCAGAAGGTCTTCCTCCCATAGCACTGGCTTCTCCAGAGGTGAACTTTCTCCTTTGATAAAAGTAGAGCTGGCTTGATGGGCGTTATCCTTCGAAGTAAATATCATTGAGGAAAAGTGCATTTTTTCCACCGACTGCATCAAAACTCCCAGAAAGGTTGAACCATACGGACTTGAGTTGTGTCCCCATCTCTGAACTGATCGCTGTGACATAGGAGCAAAAGTATTGTAACACAGGGCACTGGGGAAATTGAGGCTGTGTGACACACAGTCGTTTCATTGAGTTGGACAGCCTGAGTTCAAATCCTGCCTCTGCTGTTGACCATGGCCCCAATCTAGGCAAGTTCCTTTCCTTCTGTGGAATTTACTTTTCTTATCTGCAAAATGTGTGCAATAAATAGAAGCATCTATGGGGGCCTGAGAGATGGCTCAGGGGTTAAAGGCAGTTTCTTGCAAAGCCTAACAGCCTGGGTTCGATTCCCCAGCGCCCACATAAAGCTATACGCACAAAGTGGTGCTCGCGTCTGGAATTGTGCACGTGTGTTGAGTTCATTTACAGTTGTAGGAGCCCTTGGAGTGCCCACCTCTCTCCTCTGTCTGTCTGTCTGTCTCTCAAATGAATAAATAAAAATCGAATTATTTTATCAAAGGAACTAATGCTTTATGTAACAGTAAGGATTAAATGAGTTAGTAACGGCCAAGGATCAGGACAGTGGAATGAATAAATGACTCTATTCTTTTCTGCCAGTTCAGTCTGTACACTGCATAAAAGTACAGCCATGCCCATGAGAGTCATGTCTAGTGGGTTGCCATGGGGAGAGGTCAGCTGGTCTACAAGAGACAGAAACATGAGGACCCATATTGGGGGAAACTCTATGAATACCGACCACTGCTCATGCTTCACTGTTGGGCTAATTAATCATCGCTTTACTGTTTAAATTATTTATTTATTTATTTGGAATAAGAAAGAGTGGGTCCTCCAGGGCCTCCAGCCTCTGCAAACAAGCTCCAGACGTATGTGCTCCTTTGTGCATCTGGCTTGACCTGCGTACCCGAGAACTGAACCAGGGCCATCAGGGTTTGAAAGCAAAATACTTTATTCTTTTTTTCATTTTTTAGAAACTCTATGATAAACTTCATTTCGAGTCTATTGAAGTTGCCTCAAATTTCCAATCAGACAAGGATAAACATATCATTTTCTTAGATGCCATCTAAAATTCTCTTCCCAAGAGAATTTATATACAGGTAGAGTTTTTATTAACATTAGCCTTTGCTATTATTAAAGTGGGATTACAGGATTTTTAACTTATTATCCAAGTCAAACCTTGACTTGTGAAACTAAAACTTTAAGTCTTCTGCAAAGCCCTTTAATTCAGATATTTCATTAATTCTGATGGCGTCCCACCATATTCTGCTAATAAATCTGTGCTACTTCATAAACCATTTGAGGGGGGGATGACTGCCTTAAGCATCTTTTTTACCTTAGCATACCTCTCTGCCATAAAGGATTTATGGATTCAAGGAATATTTGTGGAATTGCAGAGAGAGGGGGGGCATGGAATGAATGTAAATGCTTTCATTGCGGGCCAGAGAAGTGTCTTTATAGATGATGATAGACACCGATGAGACTCAGAACTCACCAAAGCAGAAAAGAAGAGCCTGTGAGAGCTCACCACTAAATAAGCGAGCTATCACTCCCTCCAAGACTCCAGAATGCTGTGGAAGACGGGGTGTGTGGCAGTTTGAATAATGTCCCCCAAAAGATTCAAAAGTTTATTATAATTGTAAATTGTCTCCAGCCAGTTCTGGCTGGAGGCGGTGTGTCACCTTGGCCAGATCCTAGGGTTCAGCCCTAAGGTGTTTCTGGAAGTCTAGCTATACATATGCAAAAAGCAGTCTGAGCTCAAGCCTGGAGTTCCTCTTGTTTGCTAGTTCTTAGAATGTGCTTGCTTGCTTGAGGTGCTGGTGGTGGTTTTTCTTTCTCTGTTTGGATCTCTGAAAGGGGTCCAGCCTTTTTTACTTAATTCCCCCTGGGTCTCTTACTTTAATCAATACTTTCCTCCCCAAAATTGTGCCTGGTTTGGAGATTCATCCCAGTGGCTTGTGGCTGACTACAATAGGATAGAAAGAATGTAAGAACGACAGGGTGGGAAGTTGTACTTTGGGACACTCTCCTCCAGACTTAAACCCATTGATTCATTCCCCCACTAGACCCGCACTGTTGTGAGCCAATCAGCATTGTGAGGTGGAGGATGGAGGAGGAGAAAGGGAAGGATTGGGGAGAAGGGATCTTAAGAGATGATGGGAGGAACGCCATCAAATTACACTATGTTCATAGGTTAAAATCTCAATTTAAAAAAAAGAAAAAGAGAGAAACATTAATTGGCTCTCTGCCTGTTTCTGAGGATATGTTGAAATAATGGCATGTCTTCTTGGATTATGCATTTAGTAGTGAAAAGAATGAAACCTTAAAAAGGCCACAAATCTGCTGGGGAGATGGCTCAGGGGTAAAGGCACTTGCTTGCAAACCATAATAGCTGGAGTCCGATTCCCCAGCACCCATGTAAAGCCAGATGCACAAAGTGGTGCCTGCATCTGGAGTTCCTTTGCAGTGTCTGGATGCCCTGGCATGCCCATTACTCCTCTTCCTTATTCTCTCTCTTCTCTCTCTCTCTCAACTCTCTCTCTCTCTCTCTCCTTGCAAATAAATAAATAGGAATTTTTTTAAATGCCAAGAATCAGCCTGGGGATATGGTTGGGGGGTTCAGGGCACTTGTTTGCAAAGTCTAGAGACTTTGATTCAATTCCTAGAACCCAAGTAAAGCCCCGTGTGTAAAGTGGGCAGCCCTGTACTGGGGACCATACAGAGGAAAGATAGGGCAGACCGAGGGAGGGTTTTCTCCTTTTGTCTGGCTGCCCGTGCTACTCACTGGGCGTGCTTTGGCCTGGCTTTCTCCTTGCTCGTATGCATGTGCCTCCGTGGGTCATTTAGCCTTGATGACTCAGCAGTCCCCAGGCTTAGGACTCTGGGCCTCATGGACTAAACAGCTTCTGGATTCTTCATCTGTCTGGGTTGTGGTCTTCTCTGCCTGTGTGCTATCTTGTGAAGTAGTTTAGTAAATTCCCTTCTCCCATATTCATTCGGCCGGTCCAATTCCTCTAGAGAACCCGAGCTATACAGGAGGTAATAAAATTTTATTTGAATCTATGCCTGGTATGAGACCCAAAAGGAGGTTCAGACTAGAAACATGCCTGCAAACATTCATGAAATCTATGCCGTCTGGGGTGCTAGCAGCTAATCATGGAGACTTGCCTTTTAACTTACATCATTTCCCGTTCAATTTAATTTTTTATTAAATATCTTAATTATAGATAATTGTATGAGCAAATCTTGTGATGGTACCCCCATTTCCCTCCTCCCTGTCCCCAACCCACTGGGGTCCTGCCTCTGTCCATGGGGTAGGGGGTTATGAACTGCACCAGAGGGAGCCAGTTTTCCCCCTTTGTGTGTTGTTGCTGAGGGGGCAATGTCTCTGGATATTCTCCCCACCATGACTCTTACATTCTTTCTGCCCCCACTTCTGCTCAGTTCCCTGAGTCATGGTGGGTGAGTTTTAAATCTGCTTTATTGTTGAGATCTTAAGTGTCTCTGGATTTCTGCTTTGGGTTGCATTGGGTATCATTGGTCTCTGTCTCTACTGTCCTTTCATGGGTCATCTGATTTGCTGTGGAGGTATTTCTTTTGTTTATCTCATCACTTTCTCATAGGTTTCATTTGGGCCCTGTATGATCAGCCAGGGGTGGTTCATCTCCTGCCAGGATGTCAGCCATCATCCCATGGCTGGTTGGTGGAATTGGGTTGCCCGCAGCTCTCATTGCCTTCTCTGGGAGTGCCTCTGATCTCACCCAAGCTGAGCCTGAGGCTGGCTTGATTTAATTTTTAATTAAACATTTAAATTGAACTTTAAAATTTAAAGAATTGGTTTCGCTAGCCACGTTTCCGCTGCATGCTAGCCGCATGAAGCGAGAGGCTGCCATTTCCAAAAATGCACATAGAGAATGTTTCCACCACCGTGGAATTCCTTCTGCACAAAGCTATGTTAAAAGGAAGGACAGAGAAACCGTAAGGAAAGGAAGAGGGGATGGAAGAGCAAGGGGCCAGGAATCTTCTAGAACAACTGAAGTCGATTCCATGTTTCACCTCCATGTCATGAGAAGGATCTTGAATAGACAAGATTAGGAAACAGCCTCTCACATATCCAAACTGTCATGGACGCCTCAGTGTATTGACTATACAACTTCAATCTTAAATTGTACTAAACACATCTATGTCCAGGAAGTCCCCGTAGTGACCTTCACTTGCTGGGACAAAGCACCCAACCAGAAGCGGCTGATGGTGGGACAGAATTTATCCTGGCTTACACTCTTGAGGGAAAGCTCTGTGATGGCAGGAAAGGTGCCCGAAGAAAGGCTGGGCATGGCATCTTGCCTCAGTGGGTGGACAAGAGCCGCAGCAGAGGAAGCTGAGATCTGGCCAGGGGGAGCTGCCTACAACACTCCAAACCCGCCTCCAGCAACCCAGGCTTCTGGCAAAGGCTCCAACCTCCCAGACTTCCACTAGCTGGGGACCAAGCATGGGAACACACGGATTGAAGGGGACACGTGCCAGGAGGGCACAGGCGGTCTCGGCGAGTACCGGGGATCACGCGCCACTGCCAGGTGGGAAGACACTGGGCTCCATAGTTGGGGGTGCTGGGGCTGTTTTTTTACTGCAGCATACCAATCGGGGACAGGGGCCTATGAGGTGGCTCTAAGACTAAACAGTCACATACAGAGGGATCCAGACGGGTAAAGATCTGAGCCTGTCTTGGGGCAGAAGACCCCAACAGGAAAGACCTCTGTTTAAGATCAAACCTGGTGATCATTCCACTGGAAGTGAAGTGGGCTGAACAGCACTCCCCAGGGTGCCTGAGTCCCACTCCCCTATCTGGACATGGGCAGAAACCAACGAAAAAAACCCACAGAAATTAAAGATGGATCTCCCCAACTCAGGGCCCCTAGTTCCATTATGGAACAGGAAAGTGGCAAGGAAGTGGAGACAACAAATATACAATCCCAAAGAGAGTATAATATGACTCCTGACCACAACTGCAACGCAAATATGAAGCAGTTAATGGCTGATATGGAAACTATGAAAAAAGACATGAATGAGATGAAGCTCACCAACTCAATCATAGACTCCAGGCTGAATTTAATGGAGAGAAATATGAATGAATTCAGCAACACATTAAGTGAATTGAAGATGAACCAACTTCGGGAGGAGCTAGACAATCAATTGATTAATTTTGATGGGGACTTAAGAAAACTTAAAAATGATTTTCTGAAGAGGACACATGGTTCAAGCAAGCACATGTTTTATCCTTATCTTCCTTCCTCTTCTTGATTATTCAACCATCTCAGACTGACAATCCTGCACATCAAAACGTACTTCTGGCCATGACTCCCATAAATGACATAGCATGTCAGTGATTGATCTATTAACTTCATTGTGTCAGATAGGAAAGAATCTACAGGTGACATGGGCCATCGGGGAGATCACATAGGCCTCTCCAGATCTTATACTCTTCGGTGCCATGACCGTGGGCACTGGAGATGCTGGTGTGGAGGGGGTGTTCGGATAGGCACGGAACCTACTCAGTTCAGGTATGGGTGGGTGCTGATGTACGTAGGCGAGCAGAGGGGAAAATGACTGACTCTGCTTTCCTTCTACTATGGGGTTCACTCACTCACCACTACCGACATTTGATGGGACAATTCTTTCCTGTGTGACGTGTGCTGCACATTTTAGGACTTTCAGTGTTCTTTGTTCCCAGCACTCCAATGCAATAAATCTGTGCACGTATTATCCAAACGTTGCCCTGCATCCGTGGATAAAGAAAATCTGGAGAGAACCACTAATCTAGAATGGAACATGTGGCATTCACATATGTAGCCAGAGAAGTGTCATTTCCTGACCTAAGACGTAATAGCTCACAGTGGTCCGTGAGCAACCTGGAAAATTCTATTTGTTCAGAGGAAACTCAGAGACCTGCGGGAAGAGCTAACCTTATAAAGGAGGAGGAGAGAAACCATCACCCAAATGCATGATGTGAGGGCATGACTTCATATGAGGAGATCACATAAATGCCTGTATCTACAATGTGCAAGTAACCCAAATGTGTGTGGGGTTTTGGTATCAAAGAATAAATCTGGAAGAAAATTCCCTGTCACAGTCAGTTTTAAAAACATCCATGCTGTCAAAACGCGTAAATAGCTACATTTTTCACTCTCCACTAAAAACGGAATGGACACTGTGTTTTAACTGGAAAGTTCTCATACTCAGTCCTAACTCAAAAATATATCTGCTGACACCCATGTTTTATAAGAGAATTCCCACGTGGCAATGGTGGAGCTGGAACCGAATTACCAATGCGTTTGTTGCAAACACTTAATATATTCAATAGGCAGTGTCGTGGGTGGGAGTGATTCTGTCATGGCAGAGAGAAAGAAATATTAACCATCCAAACAAGACACTCACACTAGGATTCATGCATAAAACAGAATTACAACGATAGCTTTAAAGCTTAGATTTTTTTCCCTCAAGTCATTATTATTCCATCTTCACTTTGATCACTCCCCTCCCCCAGCCCCTATGAAAAACCAGATTCCTAAGTGACAAGGACAGTGAGCTCCTCCAGGAACCCTGGACCATTGCTTAAATGATGGCCTTGTGAACATCCAAGTCTGAACCAGGCTCTAAGTCTGCAAAGTCTCCATTACCAGCTTAGCTTGTTTTTGGACACAAGCAATCTAGGAGGAATTATGTTCCAGGCACTGTTCTCTTCCTACGTGCGCACCCAAGGCTATTTTTCTTGAGTCTTTAATTCCTCGCTGGTAATGTGCCAAGTTTCCATTTTTCTCACCAATAAATGAAGACTAATTAATAATGCCACATTCCATTGAAGTTTAAATGAGAAAATGTACAAAAAGTTTTAACATATGACCCAATGTGTAGAAAGTAGTTTAAGTATTATATTTATATCTGATTTCTCCCTTAGGTCCAAAAGTAATTTTATTTCTTTATTTA
This sequence comes from Zapus hudsonius, assembly GCA_004024765.1. NCBI lineage: Eukaryota > Metazoa > Chordata > Mammalia > Rodentia > Dipodidae > Zapus > Zapus hudsonius. Next base: position 331 of record PVHP010013297.1, on the reverse strand, counting down.
TTTCTCTTTGAAGTCATTCTGCTGTACAAACTGCTTGAGAATTACAATGAGTTGTAGGATCCAAGAAGCAATTTTTTCAAGATATTCATGCTATTTGGAAATAAATTACAGTTGTAACAACAGGAAATGGTCTTCATTTGTACCCTGAATGCTCATCTATTTGGACCCTGAAATCATAAAGAAGGAAACGATGAAAAGTAGAGCTGTTTTTTAACAATACTTTTTATCATTTATTTGCAAGTGCAGAGATGTGTGTGTGTGTGTGTGTGTGTGTGTGTGTGTGTGTGAGAGAGAGAGAGAGAGAGAGAGAGAGAGAGAGAGGAGAGAGAGG
>PVHP010013296.1:0-41269 GCA_004024765.1 Zapus hudsonius | reverse complement strand
GGACCAAGAGCCTTTAGTGAGTCTTCAGGGATGGGGGAAACATGGTGTCTCGTTATTCCCATCTACCATGAGCTCTTATAGTCTTTCCACCAACTCTTCTCTGATGCTCCTGGAACCTTGGTGGGCAAGATAGAGATCTAATTTAGTGTGGCTTTCTCTGCTGTCTCTGGATCTCTGTTTTTATGTGGTTTGAGTGACCACAGTGTCTGTGGTAATATTCCTGCAACTGGTTTTCAGGCTAGCAATAACAGTGATATTTGTGTGACTGCTCCCCCTGAAATGACTTCTAGGCCTGGGCAGATGACATGGAGGTGACCCATTTTCTGGTAGACAGTTGGCTGTCTCTTCTTAATGCATTGATGTATCGTTGATCTCCCCCTGTATTCTCCTCTCTGTGTAAAATATAACAGATTCTCCAACCAAATGTGAGAACAATTTGAATAAAAGGAGATAAACTCATCATTAGAAAGGTATATTGGTGTACATATCCATTCATCTTATTTAGAGAGCAATGAAGGTTCCCTATGGAGCCTATTGGTTTCCTGCTCTAGGAAATATGGCTTGGTTACCAGAGCCAGATATGAGTTCACCCCCACTGAGTGGGTTTCATGTCCAGTCCTTGAGCAGATGGTTACCTACAATGGCTCTATACTACTATTGCACAAATGTATTCTTCTCGCAATAGTAGTAACTGTAGTGGAACTGTAGTGGGCAGGATCTCTTGCTTATTCAATCTGTTGGCATCTGCTATTGTTCAACAGCTCTCATAGTAATTTGTAACATTATGAGGACTAGCCAGGAAGGAACTGGATTCCCTCTCAGTTCCAGCATGGTCGCTTGATGTCCTGTGGCTGCAGGCTGTGGTGTTTTCAGCAATAGGGACTTACCTTTTAGATCTTGCCGGTAAACAGGTGCTTTAGCAATGTTCTGCATTATTTTGGGGTCTTCATGTCTTCCTAACCAACAGCTCTCTCTCTCTCTCTCTCTCTCTCTCTCTCTCTCTCTCTCTCTCTCTCTCTCTGTGTGTGTGTGTGTGTGTGAGTGTGTGTTGAGGGGGAGACCCAATTATGCCCCTGGGAGTTACCAGCCAATGCCCATGGTTTTAGGGTAATGCTTTCTTCACCTTTTATGGAGCTCTTCCATTTGAGTCTTCTTCCCCATTATTGAGGGTAATGACATACACAGTGATATCCCAGTAATAGGCTTCTATGGGATTGATTTCTGTGGCCATTAATTTTGTGGATACTTCCCCCCCCCCCAACAACAACCTCCACTTCCTCTTACTCCAAGAGATTTTCATATGTTCCTTTTCTTTTCTTTCATTTGTAAAATTTCTTTATATTTGCTGAACAATTGACTTGTCCAGTAGAGACTTGTGTGACCACACTCAACTTAACTCTTTTCAAATGCCTGTATTTTCCTGTAAATTGGATTGTTTCAATTTTCCTTACCACTGAGTAGAATTACATTGTGTATATGTACCATATCTTCATTAACGATTCATTTGTTGATGGGCATCTGGGTTGCTTCCAATTCCTTGCTATTGTGAATAAAGTGACAATAAAAATGGTTGAGCAATTATCTCTGGGATATATATTCTTTAGGGAATATGTGCAAAAGAGGGACCTAATGATAGTTCTATTTTCAGCCTTTTGAGGAGTGTCCATACTGATTTCCATAGTTGATGTACAAGTCTGCACTCCTACCAGCAATGGATGAAGGTTCCTCTTTCCCCACTCCCCTGCCAGCATGAGCTGTCATTTGATTTTTTTTTTTGATGCCTGCCATTCTGAATGGAGATATAACCTCCTTGTCAATTTTTTTTTTAGTCTACAGGACTTTTATTTGTTGTTTTGTTTTGTTTTTGAGGTAGGGTCTTGCTCTAGCCCAGGGTGACCTGGGAATTCACTATGTAGTCTCAGGCTGGCCTCAAACTCATGGAGATATCCTCCTACCTCTGCCCCCTGAGAGTGCCAATATTAAAGGTGTGCGCCACCACCCTCGTCATTTTAATTTGGATTTCCCTTAAACAGCTAAAGAGATGTTGAACATAGGTGTTTAAGGGCCATTGTATTTCTTTGAGAACTCCCTGTTCAATTCCTTGCCCTAATTTTTGAATGGGATGATTGATTATTATTTTTTTTTACAGTTTAGGTTTTTGAGGGTTTTTTTTTTTTAAGATTCCAGATATTAAAACTTTGTCAGAAGTATGGCCAGGGAAGATTTTCTCCCACTCAATAGGTTGCCTATTGACTCTGTTGATGGCTTGCTTATCTGTATGATAACTTTTTATTTTTATGAGGTTCCAAAAGTAGAGTGTTTGTCTAACTCCCTGGGCTTCAAGAGACTTGTTCAGAAAGTCTTTCCCTGCACCTGCCTATATCTTGGAGTATTCTCCTTACATTCTCTTCTGGTCAATTTAGAGTTGCAGGTGTTATATTGAGGTCTTTGATCCATATGGAGTTGATTTTAGTGCAAGGTAAGAGTAGGGGATCTAAATTCAATCTTTTACATGTGTTTATCCAGTTTCTGCAGTACCATTTATTGAAGATGCTGTCTTTGCTCCATCACTCCAGCTCCACATTGCTTTTTATGTCCATTTCTAGCAAAGCAGAATCCCCCTGCTTGTATCACTGAAGTTTTCAGATGCGAGTCTCCTGCTCATGAGCACCTGCTGGTGGAGCAGCAGTACATTTGTATCCCCAGCCAGAGCTGCTCAGACTTCCACTCCCACTTCCAACCTCTCCAAATAAAGGTCCATGCAGTTGGGTGTGTTCAGGTGAAGGCATTCTTGAAGGAAGGCATAGCCTCACTTACTAATGTTAGAAAAAAATCCCAGTGACCTTTAATTTCTCTTGCTACCCTAGAAAATATTTTAAAGGAAATATTCACATATTATCGAAATAAAAAATTCACTGTCATTTGTGATTGTACTTTCATTATCATATTTCTTTTCAATGACTGTTACACTTAAAACTAACCAAGTGCCTATGAATATTTTAGGTGCACTCATCTCAAGGTAAAGTAACAAACTATCAGTTGCAATGTGCAATTTGTTTTTACTTCATTAAATGTGAGCTTTATTTCAAGGGTTACCAGACACACATAAGCATTACATGAGAGGGAGGAGTAATGGTAAAATATGCCTTGAAAAGTTACCAAGGGTTCCCTGATGGTCAGAAATACTGTCAAGACTCTTCACTTGCAAATTTTATTATATTTACAGAAAAGCAGACTACTTCTAAGGTATGTGCTAGCAAGTAAAGTCACGTTCAAGTCTTGGAGGGGCATTAATCCCTGGTCACAATAGGGAGCCAAGAAGATAGACTGGGTCACCTGAAAGGGAGAGATGTGTATGCTGTCTGGATGGAAACAGTTTAAAGAGAACAGCCTTAGCCACTGACACTCAGAAGTTGAGATGCGTGACTGCAACTGTTTAGCTTAGTGTGTTTACCTTATTCAGTGAATGAATATGCTCTATTTATGATAGGAAACTCTTTCCCCTTACTTCTGGCTCAACAACCATCCCACTGAGAGTAGTTGTACCCACACAAGGGGAGTTCATGTTGAGCAATGGAGTTTAGCATCCCTTGGTGACTATGTTTCTGATGACAGGACAATAAACACTACTTTCATTTCTGTAACCTGTGTCTCGTGAATTTAGCTACACTCTCTGTGACTTATTTTAGAAACCTGATGTCCTAGGCATGTGAAAATTGAGACCCATCTCCTAGCTCTAAATTCTCTCTGATACTGACAACAGGTGTGGCTTCATGAATTTGGTTGAACAGGCTGAGATAATGACAAAATGGGAAGTTTGATGGGAGACTCTAGTTAGCCTCTTTACATGTGATCTTACGCCAGCATGCTAACTCCAGGACAAGCACAGAGAAAAAGTCACAGAGAGCCTGAATTCCTGTCAGAAACCCAGAGTATATCAGGTTTGTGAGGAATGTTCTGACAAGAAGCTGTCTTAGTAGAAAATATTCATGGAGCAACCAAGGTAGTGAAGTCTCAAGGAAACATTTAGGGTTTGGATATTGATTAAACAGGAAAGAGATGTTGAGAACAGAAATGTGTGCAGAGCTCACACCATATTGTATGGAGGTTATTCCTGAGCAGATACTAAAATGTTTGTCCTTTCAAAGGAATGAAAGGGCTGTTTCTAGCAGAGAATGGAATATCACCAGAGATTTTTAACCTTTGATCATATCCAATCTATTGTTTGTAAGACTGAACAATGATTTTCATACCTATGTACATCCATTTTCCTAACATACAGTGCTTAACTAAGTGGTCTTGAAATAAAAACGTGTGATGCATTTCTAAGGTGATAGGTATGTTTTGATCATCTGTGTTCTCAATAAATGAATATGTAAGGCACATCTACTACCATGTATGCAACCTTAGCTGGCTAAGACATGGGAATGGGATATCATGCATATGGAGACTGGAGATTGAGTACTCAAACTCCAGTGCATGCAAGTAGAAAAGAGAAGTTTCCTGGGCAATTTGCCTGGGCTGTTTCTTGATTATTCACTAGTCTTTCATTTCCTTTCCTCTTTCTAATTAGTCACAACACACTTACTTTCACACTGTTATTCTCCTTTTTAGTGCACCTCATTTTATATCCGTAAAAAACAATAGATTCAGCTTTGGAAATACAACCCCAAAATCTTAGTGGTTCAAAACAATGGATATTTCTTCCTTATTTATTATTAGACTTCATTTTGTTCTTGTGGCAGCCAGGAGGATTCTGTATTGGGGCATTTAGATACCGCTGCTGATGGATAGACTGTCTTTTAAGTAGATAGTCTTTGTATGTTATAGGGAAAGAACTCTTGAACCAGAGAGCTGCTGAAACTTCAAGGTTTTATAACTTGTGATCTGTCTCCCAGCAGCTCAAGGGCGTTCTAAAGTGCAATCCAACCACGGTTTAGGAAGTATAGACCAGGAATATGTGTTGAATGACACTGATGACTAATTCAGCATTTTGAATCAATTCCTTCATCCAAACCCTGGGAAGATTTGTCCAATGCCTGGTTTATTAGAGTAAAATGGTCCTTGCAGCCACAACCAGGAACAGTGTCCATGGAGGTAGAGACATGATGATGGACAGCCAAATATCCTGGACCATGTACTTTAATGAGTTCAGTAGTCAGATCTTGTTAGTAGATAAGATAATGATCTAATTAGATTTGGGACAGTGATGACAGTGATGTGTAATCAATTCCTCCAGGATGTGGAAGAGCAGCCATTGATTTTTGGAAAAGTGGTCTGTTTCTAAACTCAGGACCACCCTCGGTGGTCTTTGGCTGTGCTGACATGAATCAGGAAAGCTTTCAAATGCTTCTTTCTTCCACATTGAGGGGTGTCAGAGACAGGACAACAGCAGTTCAGACCACACTGAGAGCAGCACCAAAGGAGAAGATGAAGACATGTGTGGGTCTGGGAACAGGCGTGTGGTCCATGTGCTGTGGTTGATCAACCTGGTCTCTGTTTCTCCACATCTTGAAAAAAATGTTGCGATTATAAAAGAAAAAGAAAGAGAACACCCTCCAAAATTAAACTATCAATTTATACTCCATAAAATTGAAGTGGCAAAACTTATTTATTTGAGAGTGTGATTTCCTTGTTAAGAGATAATTTTATTCAGTTTATAACATACAGCTTTGGGGGTGAAAAAGACTTTGTTTTACCATCAAAAGATTTGGTGGAAAGAAATCATAATAGAAATGATACGAAGAACAGGGTCGCACATTCATCAGGACTCATCAGGCAACTGCTACTAGCCTAGCAGAAAACAGAGACTTGCAGTTATATTTTCCAAAGGAATATAGATAACTTTTAGTTAATTACTTTTTGGGGACATCAAAGAGTGTGGAAAGCAAACATTTTTCTGGAAGAAAGACCTTGGTCTCCCAGTTAAGACAATAGATTATAAATGACTATCTTTGAGTTAACAGATGGGACCAAAATAGAACAATCTCTCTAACTGAAGATTTTCTTGGTATGTTGACAAATGTAGATCCCTGTGATTTGAGCTTATTGAATTAAGTGAAAATTCAGGGAATGGAGGCAATCGTATCTCCCTTGATATACCAATGAGGATAGATCAGAGGGAAGCCTGTTCCAATACCTGATGCTCTTAAAGTATCTTAATTTAACACAATCAGCACACCAAGGTGCCATTTTTTTGTGTGTGTAATAGCCACTGGGTAAGTTTCCAGTGAATGGCACTGTTGGAGGTAGGATGTGGGGACCCCACTCAATATACCAACCTGGGGCTTTGCTTCATTCTGTAATAAATGGCTTTGTTTTAGCCTCATCTGTAATAAATTTAAAAGAAAGAGACCAGCAAGGATTATAGAAATAATACTTGTCAAAATATTCCCTGACTCACTCAATAAGAAAGGTTTTCTTTTTCCTAGTGAGGTCTTGTGGGCTCTGGAAACACCAGCTTTCAAGAAAATTGCAGGATGTCAAATATCTTGAAATTCTAGCTAGTAACAGAAAAAAATTTTATTAGGTGAAGTAAGTCAGATATAAAAAAGATATATAGTGCATGTTCTTACTTTTTTGAGGATGTAAATAACAACAAAATATCCTGAATGTAGAGCAATGATTTCTCATAGCTGGGAAGGGTGAGAGAGGTAGAAAAAGAGAGGCTGTATTTTGTCTTTGATATATATACATATATATATATATATATATATATATATATATATGCTCTTTAACAAGGAAGCCTACTATTTTATACAATGAATATGAACTAATAATTTATAAAAGATCATTAATTTTTGCCCCTCTTACAAAGTCATTTATTTTGTACATGAGACAACATAGGCTCATGTTCCTGAGGCTAGGATGTAGACATATGTGTGTGGGATTATTATCCTTTCTAACACAGTGATTGGGAAAGCAAACAAAAGGGAATGAGTAAAAAATACAAGCAGGCAAAGGTGTGCACTACACCTCATCTCTCATCAGTTCTTACTGTACTGCCAACTTGTGAAGGATTCATCCTGTGTCCCCCACAAACAAATGTGTTATCAATGCTTGGTCTACAGCTGATAGCAGTTTAGGTGCTGGAACCTTGTTAGAGCTGTATTTTTGGGAGGCAGGTTTATGGGGGTTGTTTTAGTCAGCTACATGCCGCTGGGATGAATCTCCAAAGCAGGCACAGTTTTGGGAAGAAAGTATTTATTAAAGTAACAGATCCAGGGGAAGTTTAATAATGAAGAAAAAGGCTTGTCCCCTTTCACAGATCCAAGCAGAGAGAAAATTCCTCCAGCACCTCCAGCCAGCACACTCCAACTCCAACCAGCAGGACCTCCAGACTTGAGCTCTGGCTGCTCTTTGCATGTAAGTATAGCTGAAATTTCACATCCATCTCAGAAATACCTTAGGGCTGGAGCCTATTAGTTCAGGCCAAGGTGACACCTCCTCTAGCCAGGCAGCTGGGAAAAAAAATAACTCTTGAATCTATTGGGGACATCCATTCAAACATACCACAGGGGTTAGTGCCATTTCCTCTTGCTAGGTTTTGGCGCACTCTCCTGCTGCTGTTGTCCACCTGATGTTGGCCAGGAGGTGATGTCCACCCCTTTGCTAATGCCACTGTATTCTCTGCCATCATGGATCAGCCCTATGAATCTAAGCCAAAATAGATGAGAAAGCTGACTACAAAAGTATTGGTACTAGTGAGTGGGATAGGACTTTGTTGCTGGAACTCTGATTCTGTGGCTTTGGTATTTTGCAGCTCATCTGCAGGAGGAGGAATGTGGACAGATTTGAAACCTTGGCCTTAGAGACACCTTGCAATGCTGTAAGTACACAGCTTCATGAACTACTCTGGTCAGAGTGGAAAGACTTGAATGCAGTAGGAACTATAAACTGTGAGGTTTGGCTTATAAGAATGAGAAAGAACTTGGTCAGGACTGTGCCAGAAGCAGTTTGTGTGAGAGGCTTACTGCATTCTAGCTTCCAGTTTCTTGGCATCATGTGCAGGGCTACTTTGAATTGAAATGGACTGGTGTGAGCAGATAGAGATGGCACAAAAAGAAATGAAATCCCTTGGCTAAAATGGCTGCCTATTCAGTCGTGATTGTTTGAGAGATTACAACCATTGAGATTGGGCCAGGTGATCTGCATTGGGACAGCAGGAAGAATGCATATTCTTTTGAATTAGGGATCCTGTTTGTGGAAGGAGGTTTCCTGCTCTTCAAATTCAGCTTTATTCCACCCTGAATTAAAAAGTTGGTAGCCCACTTGGAACTGTGGAGTATAACAAGTGCAGCAAGAGAGTTATTGGATATGCAACATGGTTTGTTTTTGAAAACAGCCATGGGCAATGAGAAGCAGGCATGTTGGATTGCATGTGTGGAGGCCCAATGGAGACTTGAGGATGAACCCTGGGTTGCAGTAGAGACCCAGTGAAATGCCAGGACAATGGGATGGCTGCCAAGGAGAGCTGCCAGCACTGAATGAAGTTTCCCAGACTGTGAGTAGCTGGTGGGGTGGAATCAGAATTCTAAGAGACCTGTCATTGGTTACCATCTGGCTTGGGGCCAGTATTTGATCTTTGCCCTATTTTGTTAAATCTTGTATTGGTTCAATCTGTTTTTGCTATGCCCAATGCTATCTTTTGCAGTGTGAATGTTCTGTGTCATAATGGGTTTGTCTTTTTTTTTTTTAATTATGGCTCAATTGAAAAGGAAAAATATTGTGGGAACTTTTGGAAGTGAGATGAATGTATTGTATTTTACATCACGTATGATTATTAGTTTGTGGTGGCCAGGGGTGGATGGTGGTGGTTTCATCCTGATGTCCTTCACAAGTGAATTTGTTCTGAATGCTCAATCCCCAGCTGATGGCAGTTTGGGTATTGGAACTCTGTGAGAGCTGTGCAGTGGGGGCGGGCTTATTGGTTTTAGAGCCAGCTTCCCCTTGCCAGTGTTTGGCACATTCTCCTGTTGCTGCTGTCCACCTGATGTTGGCCAGGAGGTGATGTCTACCCCTCTGCTCATATCACTGTTTTCCCTGCCTACCATCATGGAGCTTCCCTTTGGGTCCATAAACCAGAATCAACCTATTCCTTCACAAGCAGCTTTTGGTTGGGTTCTTTGTTACGGCAATGAGAATGCTGATTACAACACTACTGCAGTCAAAGACTTACTTTATTTGAAATCCCATCATGTTTCATTTGGTCAGTGCAAAGCACTGAAAACAAATGCTAAGAGGCCTCAGCCTCCTTCACTGGCTAGAGAACAACTTTATGCTCTTGTAAGATGAAGACTGACAGGTGAGTTCTTAACTCCCAAGCCATTGGACACTATCGTGTACCATGCAAATATATTCAATCCCTAATCATTCTTGAAGAATTTATAGTAATTATGGAAGGCTGTTGCACTGACCTTTCTCCTCAAGTTTAATGTTTCTAGTAGGTGCTCATGAATAGTGATAATACACCTAAGAATCGAATCGTTCAATCCCAGTTGAAACACTCATTAGCAAACTTTTTAAATGGTTGCATTGTCTGAAACCTGATTAGTGCTGTTGGACTTTGATGAATGTTGCTCATTACTCAGATTAAGCTTTAGCTTTGTGAAGACTACTCCATGGCCTCATAATGTAAAACAGGCTACAAGGAAAGAGTGCCAGGTAGACAAATGATAGTATTTTAATCAGTTCCCTTAGTGGTGCTATCAGAAACCCCAGGAAAGGTGTAAGGATGTGTTGTGGAGGATGGTACCTCTTTGATAGTTTATAGTTAGCACCTGAGAATGATAAGGTTTCATGTGAGCGGAGAAATTGCAGCAGTTGGCTTTTTGTCTTAGGTGCCCTCCTGATGAGAACCACAGTACACACCTTACATCTTAAAATGTTCCAGTTGGCATTGTTAACACAGGAGCAAGGTTAAATCTCAGGTTCTCGAATGAATGGCAAATCTAAGTGGAAAAAGTGTGGACTTGCTTGTCAGGCAAGGTAAGTCAGGTGGGTAGAACATAGCATGCTGTGTGCTCTTAATTGGACTATTAATATGATGGATGAAGACTATCATTAAGATTTTATGGTGTAGAACAACACGGCATACAAGCTCCCCTCTGTGTAAACAAATGAATAAAGACAACTTGAGCCTCATAAACTCTCATGCACATGTCTCCAGTTGATGAAAAATCTAATTATGTCTTTTTGAGAAAGGAATGAAAAACTACATGCATCACGTACTAACTTATTCATGAAAATAACAAAGCCCCCTAGGTATCAACCCAAAGCATAGCAGTGGGGATAGAAAACAAGAAATACACAAACTTGAAGGTTATTAAGATTTTTTTAAAAACTTGTTCCTATTTGGTTTACTATATATAATACTTGGATCCCAAGCCAGTCCCAAATCTGTGAATGATGTGATTTTGGATGAATTTTGTTGTCATATATTGTCTGATTTTTGAATTGTTTATTTATATTAGGTGTAAAACATTCAAATAGCAACCTTTGCAGAGCTTTAAAAGAGAATAAATCTTCAGTATATCGGGTTAAGAAATATCTGATTTTTTTCTTTTCTTACATGAAACAATCATTTCAAAATATAGTTGTAAGCATTGCTAGCAAATGCTCATGTAGACATCTAACAATTATAGTAATTAATTTTACACTTTTTTTTGTTTTGTTTTTCAAGGTAGGGTCTCACTCTAGCCCAGGCTGACCTGGGATTCACTGTGTAATCTCAGGGTGGCCTTGAACTCATGGTGATCCTCCTACCTCTGCCTCCCGAGTGCTGGGATTAAAGGCATGCGCCACCACGCCTGGCTTTAATTTTACACTTTTAATTAAAATTAAAATTATAGCTAGTTATGGCAGTCACGTAGGACACCTATGCAAGAGCTTTGAGGATTGTGAGCCAGTTAATATTTATTGTCTCCTAGAGTTATCACTTTGTGGTGAAAACAAATATACCCTCGGTATTATTAACTATAGACCCATGTACTAGATCATTTAAGCCTTTTATTAAACTGTAGTTTAGTCTTCTTTGACAATCATTTCACTAGTTCTGGACCCCAGACTCCCAGCCCCTGCTCATTTCTGTCCTTCTCTCTTCGTGACTTCACATAAGTAAGGTCTTGCAAAACTTGTTTTTCTGATGCAGGTTTATTCTACTTAAGAGAATTTTCTCCAGCTACAACTATGTCACTACAAATCCCAGGGATTCACTCCTTCTATCCATGGATGAATGCCACATTGTGCATATACCTCGTATAATATAATGCTTTGCAAATAGTTGTAAAACTGAATTTTTGAGGAATAAATGCAAAAGAATGTTCAGAACAGACATAACTTTTCCTGAATATTTTCCATCAGTGGGTGGTTGAGTCCAAGGATGAAAAACTACAGATTCAGAAGGTTGGCTTTAGGCAATTAAATACATCTCATAAAACATGATAAAACCAGTGTAATAAAAATACTTATGCCTCAACCAAAACATGAAGCCTTCATAAAAATAAGAAATTTGAAGTATCATTTTAAGGATATACTTACCTCTTTATAAGATTTAAGCAGAAACTGCTTCAAACAACAGAATAATTTTAGAAATACATTTGAGAGCAAAGTTATATAAAAATGGCAATTGATTGTCATCAATGCATCCTGGATTTCACATACATTTTCTAATCTCGTGTTCAACTACAGAGCAATAAATTAGAATATTCTCAACTGTCAGGTTTATAGTAAATGATGATTGTCCTTGAAGATTGCAGAACAGTAGAACATCTTTTATCTGGATTGTGCAGTCTCATATCTTATTTTGTGTAATTCTGATGTACCATAACTTCTATAGTAAATAAAATGCAACCCAAGAGCAATATTCATTTCATCATAAATTCATACAGCTGGCAATACTAGGATGGAAACAAAGTTAACACACTGTGGAACAGAGAAATCTAACATTTTAAAGCACATTTTTTGAAGTTGTCAGCACATAAACTGATAATGTTTTAAATGCTGATTTTATGTATTCATTACAAATATTAATTCATAGGATTGGCAGATATTGAGCATAGCATTTCTGTTCTATAATTTACCCAACATACAGAATTTTCCTACTAATAATTTTTCTTTATTATGTGTTAACAAACTGGCCAATGCTTTCCAACTCCTATAACCCATATAATTATTCATTAGAGCAGCTACTATTATTGAATGTAATTACAGCGAAGTCACTTGAAACTCAGAGATTTTAGTAGCATGTCTGTGTGTTCAGTCTACATGTGGGTAAAATCATTTTAAAATCAAAACTTTGGACAACAGACTAAGTTTATTATATATGCATGACATGCTTATTTCACAAAGGTAGTAAATTTTTCTTTTATCATATGTAAAAGTCTTTAAAAACTTCAATCAGGACATAAAATGTGCTATTTACTGAGATTAAGTATACAGTTCTGAACTTATTTGAGCCATGGCTCTCTTAATGGTTCTTTCAATAATTCTTTGTCTCTTTCAGACTTCCCTAATATCTATTCTCATTTTCTCTTTACCAATCTATTCCTTTCTATGGTGTTTTCCTTTTCTGGAAACTTCCCTTCTTTCACCAATTCCTTGAGTGACCCATAGACTTTAGCATGGTGGTCCAAGTTCACTTTGGCTTTTACTGTTTGGGGGCTGTTGAGAAGTTATAAAGGGCTTCTTCCAAAGTTCTCCCCCACCACATTTGACTTCTATGGATGGAGAGATGTCTTTCCCTAAATTCCCTTTCATTCCAAATGCAACAAAAATCTTGGTTCTTGTGATCTTGAATGAGAAGAATAAACATCAGGATACAGATAAGCAAGTAGCCAAAGTTTATTTTGAGAAGAATGAACATGGGCCAAGCCAAGGCATAACAGGCAATAAGCTGCCTCCAGTGTTTGGACCTGTCATCTTGGTCTACCGTTTCTCCACCCTTGGCCAGCCACTCCTTCCTGGAACAGATGGAGGCTTTTATAGTAGCCATCCTTAACCCAGTTCAGTTTGTTAAAATCTGATGTGTGCAGATGTAACTATCCATAAAGCTGAGATGTTTACTGGAGGAAAAGGTGATGGTGTCTTAGAGTATTTTTCAGGGAGATACTCTATGAAGCTGAACAGAAACTGTGGAGACAGGTTTTATTGTTTTACCCAGAGAACTATCCTTATTATTATCTAGTTAGCTTGGCCATCTCATTCCACAACTATAAGTCATTTTATTTATCTATATGGCATTCTTGATTTTTACCATTATAAACTTAATATTTATTAATTTTTTAAAAAATGTTAATTTGTTTGTGAGGAGAGAGAGGGGAGAGAGATAATGGATGAGAATGAAAGAGAGAGAGAGAATGGTTATACCAGGGCCTCTTGCCACACTGCCAATAAACTCCAGATGCATTCACCATTTTATGGATCTGGATTTACATGGGTACTGGGGATTTGTACCCAGGTTGTCAGGATTTGCAAGTAAGCACCTTTAATCACTGAGCAATCTCTCCATCTCCTTAATTTTATTTAAACAGCTTGCATGCTATCTTGTTTCTATAACTCCTTTCTACCTGGAGAGCCATTTCTTTAAGTATGTATCAGACTATATCTCTGGGTCTGATTCTTCTCATTGTTCTCTTTGAATTTCTGGAAAAGTCTCAGAAATGTTCACAAGCCTTTCACCAATACCATAAACTAAAATCAATGTAAGAATAATACATGTTCTATCAATGATCACATAGAAATCTGTGTCTCAGCACATTGGAATTTCCCTACCCAACTCACTTATGCTCTACTGCCCTTTTAAAGTAACTTTCAGTTCCTTAAGCACATCATACTTGCACACATGTCGGCCATCAGATGCATGTCTTTCTCAGGCTTGGATGACTTTCATCCCCTACAAGATGGCTAGACACTCTTCATTCTGTGAGACTTCATTTCACTGACCTCTTCTAGGAAATCCTATGTTTCACTTTTCCATGTTAGTGGCAGTAGCTCATCTATCGCTCTTTTAGAAACCAGAGGATTTGCTGCTATTGTCCCTTTACAGATGCTGTAGTTGTGGACTAAGAGTTTCTACAGGCCTCGGGCCAGATCAAAATCATAACTAGATTTTCATCAACTGGTACAGTACATAGAACATGATGGATCAGCGAATTATCTCGACATTTCACATCTACAGAAAGTTAAAACACTGAGTAGAAAATTATTCATACACTTTGGCAAGAGAAAGGGATTGACTTATAGGTGACATTGTTTGATCATCAATGGAATCAAGACACCGGTGTGTCTGTTCTGTCCACCAAACATATTCCTAGAGTAAAATCACTAAGTGAGACAGACACAGATATTCTTTTAACCTGAACACCTTTCTGTATTATCTCCTAACATTGCCCCAAATTTGGTAATTTGAAGGATCAAAATGCATTGTCTCACATAGCTTAGGATCCTGGAGTTGCTGGAGTTGTCTGTCTCAATAGGCTGCAGATAGCACGTTGGACTCTCTCTCTCTCTCTCTCTCTCTCTCTCTCTCTCTCTCTCTCTCTCTCTCTCTCTCTCTCTCTCTCTCTCTCTCCCTCTCTCTCTCTCTCTCTTATGTGAGCTTCCCAATAGGAGAGTTGACAATATGACAACCAGCAACCAGAATCTCTCAGAGAATGTTGAAACAAAACAAATAAACAACCAAGACATAAACAAAAAAACCGCTCAGGGTGGGAGTCACAGTTCTTGAAAAGAATGATTTCCCACCTGTTATATCATTTTAGGTAGAAGAAAGTCACTATGTACATCTCAAACATTAGTGGGTGGGGATTATGCATGGGAATAAGGACCAAAGGTAGGAAACCACAGTGCATTCATGACCATGATTTTCTGGATACATTTGATGACAGTTAAGTAAAGAAAGTGGTAATGAACATTACATGTTGTTAGCATATTCTTGGCACTATATATTAAGGAGCTATTTAGATATTAGCAGGCCGAGAGATCATTGAAGATTGACCATTTCCTTCTTCAGCTTTAGACCAATCCTATTGCTTGAGTCCCTGGTAAAACAGTAATTGTTTCCTCCCTTGACACAATGCTTATTGACCCTCACTGTGAAGCCTGCCTGCCTATTCCTTTTCCTTCTTTTATGGCCAAAATCTTATGCTGGTTTGCTTTTGTACTCTGGGCATTCTCTTTCTCTCTCTGTAAACCCCACTCTCATGCAGTTGCTCACAGATGACCACTGTTGAGCCTGCCTTTTCCTCTTAAACTGTAACTCAGGAATCATAATGCTGTAGACAGGTCCACAATGCTAGGGTGAACTTCCAAACAGACACAGTTGATGGGAGGAATGGGATTTATTTTAGTTTACAGACCCAAGAGAAGTTTCTTCAGTACTGGAAGAATCTGACTATGACTCATAAATCCAAGAAGAGAGAGGAACCTCCACCAGCCAGCAAACACCAAAACCAAGCAAGCACAAAAGAAGTTCAAAATACTGGGTGCACCCCATTCGCCAGAGCTCAGGCTGCTCTGCACACCTTTGGGCAGGAATTCAGATTCATCCCCAGTGACACCTGTCATCCCAGCCAGGCAGTTGGAGATCCAAGTTACAATTTTAATTTTAACACCTGAATCTAGGGGGGGGGATATACATCCAAACTACCACACAAAACTTTGCCTCTTCCTCTTCCTCATCTTGCTCCCAGCAGCTGCCAGGCCTACCTAGCTTGCCTGCCTTGTTTTCTCTCTCAAACTCCAAGACTTATGAACCCACAAGAGACCCTCATCCCCCACTAAGACTATGGTAAGCATTTTACACACCTTATAAACATCTTCTTTCACACAAATACCCTGTGATATTGTCCTCATTTTTTAACATCCCATTTTTCAGTTGAGGAAACCTACACAGAGAATTAAGTACTCTGGGATTGGAGCTTCACTTTTTACCACAAGACTGTATTGCCTTGGTTCTGGGAGATCCACAGAATTAATGGCTCAACACTTTCTTATAAAGTTGCTCCAGAAATGATGCTGACATTTTATATTAGATTCAGATACATCATGATTTGTTTTGCTTTGACTGCCTCAAAGTGCTGCTTGCATCCATCTAATGCTCCTGTATTTTGAGCTAAAATATCAGGAATCAACTGTAGCTATTTTATTCTAGAACCATCTAAAAATGGTCCTTACAAAGATCTTTCTTTTAAGGCTACAAGGAGACCCACAGTGCCTCTTTCATTCATTCATCTCTTTCCTGGCAAGCCACAAGTGTTTCATTGAAAATCTACTCACTTTTAAGGGATGCTCTCTGAATCAAATCCAACCAGTAATCAGCTGGCATTTTCAGAGTGCATGCCTTACATGGGGTGCACTTGGCACTTTCGAAAGTGTTAACACTGAAAGGATGAAGACAATTGTTTGTTTATAGAAGATGTTGAATTTCTCACTCTCAAAATGATCTTGAAGAATCCAGGTAAGATGCCAGCTTCAAGCAACATTTCATAGTAGAGGAACAAAGAAACAGAGGTTCCTCTGCCCAACCAAAGCAGCAAGGCAAACAGATTGTACTCCACTTAACAGCTTCACAACCCAGCATCAGCACAGCCTGCCCAGGAGAGAATAGACAACAATACAGCAGACCTGGAGGATTTCCAGGTAACAGGACAGAGGGTGGGAGGAAGGCAAGCAGGGAGGGAGGGAGAGAAAGAGAGAACGAAAATGAATTACAGAGAAAAGGAAAGAGCTTTGGGAGTACAAACACCAGAAAAGGGACAAAAGCTACACAGTCTTGGTGAAAATCCTTAACCTCACCTTTCTCACTGATCATTGCCAGCCATGGAAGCCAGCCTGGAGTCAATCTTGAGA
This sequence comes from Zapus hudsonius, assembly GCA_004024765.1. Taxonomy (NCBI): domain Eukaryota; kingdom Metazoa; phylum Chordata; class Mammalia; order Rodentia; family Dipodidae; genus Zapus; species Zapus hudsonius. Next base: position 24,421 of record PVHP010013296.1, on the reverse strand, counting down.
CACAAGACAAGGACTTGTGGGGACATGATGTGGCAAAGAGTTGGGTTCCCTGGGGTCAACTGATTACAGGCACCTAAGAGAAGCTCTCCACAGCTCTTTCCCTGGCAGAGAAGTCTTAGCATCTGGGATCAGATGGTGGTTTCCAGTCTGACCCCAGCAGTGCACACCTCTCCCAGCACCTCAAGCTGACACCAGAGAGCATAAGCACTTCATCTGTGCCTGAGCCTAGCTGCTGAGGGGGCTCTTCTCTCTCCACGTGGCTTCCTCTGCACCCACTCAGCATTTACAGAGGAAACCAGCTTCTCATCCAGGGGTCCTTCAGTGGGGAAGACTTCTGCATTCCTCCAGCACACAATTAGTTTGACCTTTGGGTCAGGGAGGCTTAGGTTTGAGATTAGACAGGAAAAAAATATTTTTCTTGGTTTTAGGTTTGTTTTCCTTTATTTCTTTATTTTTCTCATGAGTTTCTCTTTTCTCTTGGTGGTATTTTGCTTAGTTTAATTTTGTTGATGGTGTTTGTAACCAGGTTTGGGGTGGGTTGGGTGGGTGGGGGCTATTCATGGAAAGTCCCTAAGCTTCAAGCTCTGGATTTTTATCTGTTTTTTTTTCTTTAAGAACTGATATAAACAGACAGAGAAGGATGGATTCTAAATTATTACAAATATTGAGGGGAGTTCAGAGGAGTTCTGAATCAAGTGAGAGGGATGGATACACACATGTGTAAAGCTGAACATGGGCATTGAGGGAAGCTTGAGAGGTGTTTTAGGGGAGCTGGAGCATAGGAAAAAATCTCTTCTGTGCTAGAGAGATGGCTCATCAGTTACGGGGCTTGTTCGCAAAGCCTAACAACCTGGTTTGATTCCCAAGTACCTATCATCTGGAGTTTGTTTACAGCAGTTGTAGGTCCTGGTGTGTCCATTTATTTCTCTCTGTCTCTCTTCTATCACTCTCTGCTTACAAATAAATAACTAAAATATTTTTAAAAATCTCTTCCCACCCTGGAAGCCTGACTAGAGTGGGAAAGGCATGGTCTTTCTGGTACCTGGACCCCAGAGATTGACTTGGAAGAATGAGCAACAAATAAGAGGAAATAGAGAGAGCAAGGTGCTTCCCTCCCTCACTCCATGCCTTTTATTGCGGTGGGCTTTAACCTCAGGCTCAGGCAAATCTGAGAGAGCAGACTGGTTGGGACAGAGAGGGCTGACTCAGGAAGAGGCCAGAACACCTGAGAAGAGGGTTAGAGAAAGCTGACTGGATGAGAATAGATCAGATGCTATAGTCTGGTTCTGCCAAGGAGGTGCGACATTTTATTTTTGGTTCCCTCTTTGGGCCTTGTAACTGGCTACCTGAAAATAAAGCTAACTGTTTAATTGTCTTGTTGTTGGACTCTGTTAATCTCATTATGTCTTTTATTCAATTTTTTTGATTTCTGTTTTCTTTATCTTCTTTGCTGCTCTTGTATTTCTTTCCTTTCCTTTTTTCCCCTTTAATATTCTTTTTAGGCCTATTGATTTGGCTTTTACAGTTCGCTTACCTATATTAATATTGATGAAGTTATTACTTTTGAATCTGGTTGTCAAAACACTCCTAGCAAAGCCACTCTAACAGTATATTTATATTAATATCAGGTTTATTACCAATTAACTTTTAAGTGATCCAAAGGACACAGAACTGTAACACAAAAGGTTACCATGCAGCTGAGCGAAATCGAGCCTACAAATCTGCAGGATGAAATGTTGGGCCTCTCCTTTAGAAACATCATAGAAACATACTTCTGAGTGAATTAAATAAAACCTACACAAAACAAAAGAAACAACTAAATAGCGTGGAGGAAAAAAAGGGTTTGTACACAAAAAAAGATGAGAGAAAAATGCCCAAGTCACAACAAAGAAACCAGAAGAGTAAAGGACAACAAGCCATCACAATATATCCGATTCCTAAACCATAAAAAGACTCAACAAAGAAGAAACTTATATATCAACTTCCCTGATGAGCAGTTATGCAAACTTTCTCAACAGGATTCTCCCAAACCAAATCAAGGACTAATTAAAGAGATTATACATCTTGACTAAGTGGACTCAAACCAGGGTTGCAAAATTGATTTAACATACATAAATCAGTAGATGTAATACACACACAAAATCACACGATCATCTCAATTGATAGTGAAAAGTAATTAGATAAAATCCAACATGCTTTTATGATGAAGGTCCTGGAGAAAGATGGAATGGATTCAATGTACCTCAAAATAATAAAGGCCATATATTACAAGCTCATAGCCACCATTATATTTAAGAGAAAAACATGGAGACCATTTCCTCTGAAACCATGAATGATGTAAGATGTCTTCCCTTGGTACTTCTCCAATGTCATGCTCTAAGTCCAAGCTAGAGAAAATATTATAAAATAATATTAATAATAAATAATTATAAAATAAATAATAATATTAAATAATAAAAATAATAAGAAAAGAAAAAGGTATAAAACAAAAGTAAGAAGCCAAACTATCCCTTTTCATAAAACTTGCTTCTTCACTTAAACAACACAATAAAATTGACCAGAAACTACAACACATACTTTCAGTAAAATTGAAAGATACAAATACAACATACAAAAAATTAGTAGCTTTCATATACATCAATAATCAACTCACAGAGAAAGAAATCAGGATAACATCCCATTCACAATAGCTTCAAATGAAATAATACCTAGGAATACTCTTAACCAAAAATGTGAAAGGTCATAGAATGAAAACTTCAAGACATTGAGAAAATATACATAAAAGAGTTTACTAAAGAGTGGTAAGATTTCTTTTGCTCTTTGATTAGCAGTGAACAAGGGTATCTGTCTAAAATTAATCTACAGATTCAATGCAATCTTTATCAAAATTCCAACAGTGTTCCTCATTGAGCTGGAAAGCATGATTCTTCATATGTAAGCACAAAAGACTGTAGATAGCCAAAACAATCCTAAGAAGAAAGAACTTAGTTGGAGCTATCCGAATACCTGGTCTCAAATTACACAAGAGTGCGATACTGACAAATATAGGATGGCACTGGTTCCACACAGGCATATAGACCAATGGACCAGAAGAGAGGGCCTATCAGTCAATCCACACTGCTGTGGCCACTCATTGATAAATGGGCCACAAATCCTGTGAAAAGTAGCTATTTAACAAATGATGCTGTCAACCTGGATATTTACATACAAAATAGTGAAATTTGATCTGTATGTTTCACCTGTACATGCACAAATATCAATTCAAAGTGGATCAAAGACTTTAATCTTAAATCTGAAACACTGAAAATGCTATAGGAAAAAAAATAGGGAGCACACCTCACGATATAGGCATAAGCAAGAGCTTCTGAACAGGACTCCAGATGTACAAGAAATAGCTCTAAGATTCAACAAATGGGATGATATGAAATTAAAAACTTTTTGCCCAGTAATAGAAACAGCCTAAAGATTGGCAGAAAATCTTTGCCATCTCCATTCCAGACTTTACAAAGAACTACAAAAATTGAACACTCCAAACATAAACCTGTCTATCACCAACTAGACTAAGGTAATTAATAGACAGTTTACAAAAGAAGAGACACAAATGGTCAATAAGTACTTTAAAAAGTATTCAACATTCCTTGTCTTCAGAGAAATGCAACTTAAAAGCACTTTGAGATATGACCTTATCCCAGTCAGAATGGTTATCACCAAGACGAGTGGCAACCAATTCTGGTGAGGATGTGGGGAAAGAGGAACTCTTATTCAATATTGGCAGATGAAAATACAGACTAGAAGAGTCATTGTGTAAGTCAGTATGGTGGTTTCTCAAACAACCAGACACAGAGCTGTTTGGACATGTACGTTAAGGACTCCACATTTTACTAAAGAGACACTTGCGCCTCCTTGTGTATTGCAGCTCTATTTATAATACCTAAGAATTTGAATCAGCTTAGATGCTCATTGTTAGATGAATGGATAATGAAAATGTAGTATTATATACAAAATAAAATTCTACTCATCAGTGATAAAAATGCAATCATGAAATTTGCAGGAATATGAATGGATGTGGATGGAAAAAATTAATTGTATTAATTTAAGTGAAAATTGCATGTTCTCTCTGATATTCAGTCTTAGCTTGTGGTGTCTATAGTTGTATCAACACACACATGTATGTATGTATGTATGTATGTATGTATGTATGTATGTATGTATGTATACAAATGTGGATAAATCCATAAAGGTAGACTGGGAACCAAAAAAAAAATGAGTGTAAGGAGATAAGCTAGAAGAGGAGAGAGGGAAGGGAAAAAAGACATATATGATATTTAAACAGACGGAGGAACGTTATTGGGGAAAAAAGGAGAGCTCGGAACAAATGAAGATTAATGATAGGAGAGGTGGCCAAGATTCAACAAAACAAAATATATTTGAAAATGCTAGAATGAATGTTACTTAAGTCTCTGTAGACAAGCTAAAAATAAAATAAAGTAAAAAACAACAACAACAACAAAAAGAAAAAGCAGAGAACCTTGGGGGTGGCCACAGAGACGCAACCTAGAAGGAAAAGCCAGACCCAAGGGCAACTCTGAGGACTAGAGCTCATATTAGTTTGTGAAAACCAGAAAAGATAAACCAGCTGACGCAGCCTAGACATCTGACTGTCCTAAAGAACTGGAAGACAATAAATATGTGTCATTTAAATTAGAAAATAATCAATTCTTTAAAAAATGGGGAGACGTACTTTTATGTCATGTGCTAATTGTCCTTAGGAAACTTCCTGTATGGAGTTTTTGGAATTTTACATCTTGTCTCAGTGAATAGAACATATTCCTGGAACTCTCTGAAGTTTTATTATTTGTTTTGCTGTCTCATAAAGGGTATAGTGTTGCAATGCAAGAGATGGAACAGTGATTTTAATGCAGTTGCCATGAGTAAGTAAGCAAGCATTCTCAGTCGGTTCATTCTTTGGGATTGGCACCACCATTTATTTGGGCACCAAATAATGACCTTTGATAACAAGAAATCCCAGACAAGCAGATTCTTGACTATTCGCTCTGATGGTAGTTTTGCACAGGAGGTGCATGGCTCTGGCTGGGTCTGGGAGTCATGAGCCTCAGCTTCGGTACCACCAGAGCTGATGCTGGCAAGGAAGTGTTCTCAAGCATGCTCTGAGTGGAGGCTTCGTGCCAGCTTGCAGCAGCCATCATCATTCTCAAACTCGTTTCTTTAGGTTTGCTGAAATGTACGATCTCAGCCAAAAATTTATTGCTTTGTCTTTATAATATGGCAATTTGAATAAAACCAAGCGAAAATGGAAGTACAATTATGTGCTTTTTCTAAATTCAGAACTAGTCTAATGTGCTATTTTTATACGTATTGTTGGCTCAGCGCTCAGATGAAATATAATCTCCAAACACAGAGAGCAGCTCTCTATCTGCAGCTCAAACAATGGTTTGGATTAGAAGAATAGGGAAAGGTGGAGAGTGGGAATTACTTTTTAAAGCAACGCCTATTACATTTGATACCAGAAGTAAAAGTTAAATATGTGAACAATAACACAAGTTATGAACAAGCACTTAAGAGGGGGAAATTCTTCTATCAGACGTAAAGCAAATAAGCAGTTCCCCTCTCTTCAATCCCATTATCCCTATTGTCAAGAAGGATAATCAGCTCCTAAATACAAGAAAATGAAAATCACTATTTCTCCTCACTTTCTTAAAAATTCAACATTGCTGATCTATTTTTGGACTATCATCCATAGAAAGATGAAAAGAGATTTTTTTAAACTATAAGTATTCACACAGTCTACAAAAGGAATAAATATTACCCAATTGAAGTAAATGTTGCTATACTTTATGTGGAGTTAAAGTATTAATTCAAATCAGGCAAAATGGTTTCCTCTGAATATAAAACAGGCATTCAGATTTGGATATCAATGTATAATGAAAGGGATCTTTTCACAATACTTAATATAAGACATTTTAATAACTTTTTTGTAAAGGAAAATATGATATAATTTCCTAATGTCTAGACAGACAAGAGCATGCATATTTTATAATAATTTATAATTGAAAAAGCACCTAGATCTACATTATGCATCTCTCTGCAACACAGGTGGAGATATCAGTACCTTGCTTTACATTTCAATTCCTGAGGCTCAGAGAAAATAAAGAATATGACCAATAGAGGCTCGAATTCTCTCTGGTCTCCAAACTACTTTAAATACAGAAGACATTTTTTTCCTATTTTTTAGATAGGTAAACAACAACTTTTTTTTTTAAAATATTTTATTTATTTATTTTTCAAGCAGAGAGAGAGAGAGAGAGAGAGAGAGAGAGAGAGAGAGAGAGAGAGAGAGAGAGGGAGAGAGAAGACCAAGGCCACCACCTTGTGGGTCTGGCTTATGTGGGTCCTGGGGAATTGAACCCAGGGCCTTAGGCACCAGAGGCAAGTGCCTTATCCGCTGAGCCATCACTCCAGCCCAACAACAACTTTTAAAACTTTGAAATGGCTTAAAAATTTTCAGTAACATCATAAATAAATATGAATAAATGATAAATGAATATCAAAAGATACACATATATACTCACTTACTTTGCAAATTTTTTAAAAGGATGAGATAATATATAACCAGGTAGCTTCCGTTTTGAATCCTTAAAAGTTCCATTATTAAAAAGACATTTATGTTTACTTAGAGATAATTGATTAAAATATTCCATTGCTTGGGGAGAACTGCTTCATCACATGGATGTCATTAAGGATTATCATATATATTTAAAGAGGCCATCACTCCCATGGGAATGATAAACATGGAAAACCTATTGTGATAGTTAGGTTTTGTTGTCAACGAATTTTTTTAGTAATCTTGGGTGGGTCTCTGATGTTCACAGGAAGGTAGCCCTCTCAGTAGTGGGCTGGATGTAAGGAAGCTCAGGTGAGCTAGAAATGAATATTCCTTTCTGGGAGGGCAGTGCAGGAAGGAAATTCCAGAGACAGGAACCCAACAAGTCTGGGATAGAGTTGCAAGACCACACCCTAAAGATATATAAAAGGGAAATAAATCTGTGTTCCCCTCCCTCCTTGCCTGCCTGGCTGCTGGCTCCTAGTGCATCTCTTCATAGGCATTGGAACCAGTTCCTTGGCTCTTGGGCTTGCAAACTGCTATTGTGGGACAGCTGTGAGCTAATCCAATAAATCCCCTTTTCATTTACTATAATTCATCCTATTGCTTAAGTTCCTCTAGAGAACCCTGACTAATACACCTATGTAGTGTCAACTATAGATGACAGATGGTACTTTTGCCAAGATATTATAGGTATTAGTTATGGGTTATGAAATTATCATTATCAGATACGTCCACATGAAAGACTGTGGGATACTCTCATTCTCTTTTCCAAATGTGAAAGCAGTATGATTCCAAGTTTGTCCCTCCTGATATGAGGCAGAAAAAAAATACTTGAAAAGTAATTTCATTTTTAATTGAAACAGCAGTCTTCCTGATGATGTATCATTAACTTGTTATTGAAGAGGAAGCTCACAGATATCAACAAGGGACTCATGACTGGACACAGTGTGGCTGGGAGAAAAATTCAGGTTCTTGAAGGGAGACATCCTTCATTTATTAGGTCCCCTGAATGAGGAAGTCAGATATCTACAGGGCCAGGAATTCTGTGTAATTTCATCTGACATAGAGGCTTTTTTAATAATGGAACTTTTAAAGGATCCCAAATGGCAACTAACTGAATTATATATCATCTCATCTTTTTGAAAATTTACAAAGTAAGTGAGTATGTATGTGTATCTTTTGATATTTATGTTTACTTATGATGTTACAGGAAAATTTTAAGCCATTTCAAAGTTTTAAAAGGTGTTATTTACATATCTAATAAATAAGAAACATATGTCTTCTGTATTTAAAGAGGACTAGTCTCTTCTTCCCTTGGAAAGACTGGCATCACAGGCATAGCATGACCACACCCATCTATTTGTATGAGTTCTGGAGACTCAGGCTGGGACAGTTTCAGGCCCCTCTGGCCATCATTCTTGCTTGGGAAGCACATTTAAATGCTGAACTGTCTGCAGGTTTCATTTTCTCTGTAAGTACTTTTCAAGATTTGAAATTTCCTTACAAAAGATCCCTCTCAATATTGGAAAAAAGGGTTTTTCTGAGTGCTTCACTTACCTTTTCATGTCTGGGACAAAACACTTGACCAGACCAGCTTTAGGAACAAGAAAAGGTTTGGTTTGGCTTACAGTTCCAAAAGGAGTCCATCATGGCAGGCCGAGGCAGGAAGCCTGCACCATGTGCGGTCATATGGACAGCAGGGGAGAGAGAGAGAGAGAAAGAGAGAAAGAGAGAGGCAATAGACAGAAGCAGGACCAGGCTGTAACACTTCAAGAGAGGTCTCCACTGACACACTCCTCCCGCCACACTCTACTTTCCTAAAAGGTTTACACAACTTTCCAGAATAGTGCCATCAGTGGAAAACTTAAGTATTCAAACACACGAGACTGAGAGAACATTTTATATTTGAGCCAATACAACGAGGAATATGGTTTAATAGTTACCGACAAGTTTCATATTAATCATAGCTTCCCATAGTGGTCAAAATTGTTAGTGGTATACTTCAGTAACATCAGTTGGCAAGCACAATATTGCTTTTTTTCTTCATGAAAGATAATTACTGAAGTTGACAAGAGATTGAGAAATAAAATTCCTTTCATAAGAGAATTACTCAATGGCAATATGACCAATTTACAATATGTTCATATACTAAAGTTCCCATTAAAAAGAAATATATATTAAAAAGTCACCCGAAAATGCACTGTATCTTCATGGCTGCACCATATGTGACATGTGGTTTTCTGGGACATAGAGCCGAAGTAAGTGGTAACGTGGTAGATCCGACACCAGCAACTAATAGCCTAGCTGGTAGGGACATTGGCTAGAATTAGTTACTTGATATTGCTTTATTGTTAAGTGTGGTAGTTTAATCCAGGTGTCCCCCACAAATGTATGTGTTCTGAATGCTTGATTTCTAGCTAATGGCAATTTTGGAATTGGAATCTTCTTGGAGGTGTGTTGTAGGGGGTGGTCTTATGGGAGTTATAGATGGCTTCCCCTTGCCTACATTTGGCACACCTTCCTGCTGCTGTTGGCAGTGCTGTGGTGGAGGTGATGTCCATCCTTGTCTCATGCTGTCATTTTCCCTGCCATCATGGAGCTTCCCCTCAAGTCCATAAGCCAAAATAAACCTATTCCTCAAATCATCTGCTTTTGGTTGGATTCTTAGTCAGGCAAGAAGGTTGACTACAACATTATGGAACCATGACCATAAAAGACACAAATATTTTCATTTTATTGAGGACAATTTCACTGGCATAGCATTTTAATGTTATAAATAAATATTTTCTGCTATCACAAGTAGAATGCTCCCTAGCTTTGCTTGTAACTGTCAGGGTGTCTCACAAATAAGAAGGCATACCTTTTCTCTGTCTAATCCAACATCCTTCTCCAGCATGGGAATCTAATGCATTTAACTGTCCTTCCCTCTTTGATTACTAAGGATCTTTCTCCTTAATATAAATAATTTTGGGTTTTGCTTGACACTGCACTTGTGGCCATGGTATGATCTCTGAAGATTGTGGCTTTAATAGTCAGAAATTATTTAGCTCTATTCAGCTTTTACATTATACAGAACTGCCTATATATTCTATCTTTTAGCTAGTTTTTGAGCTGATATAAATAGCAAACAATTAAACCAATAGAAATGTATAACTCATTCCTGCTATATTTATAGCCATTATTTTATGCTCTTTGGCATACTGTTTAAAAGCTCTAGTTATATTCTTGGAATGTTTTGATTTTTCTACACTGATCTTTGAGACTGGAGTTGAGTCTATTCAAACAGGTTTACGTGAAAATAGTCAACTTGCTAAACATTATTAAATGTGATTGTATTATTGCATGTAAAATTGTCTTTTTTTTTCAGAAAAATGGTACTAAAATTTCTGTAAATACATCAAGAATAAACTACAGAAACTGCTGTCTATACATGTGTATGTGCTTACATTTTCTGGTTTACACAAGGTAATTAGTTTGCAGTATACGGGATGTAGCTTGTACTAGTTTACCAGGCAAGGTAAGGGTCAAAAAGTAGCTTTTGACTCTCACTCAACAGAAAGAGTAAATCTTATAATTGTCAGATAAAACCCCAAGCAAATGATGTCCATGGTGAGGGAGGTCTGGGGTCACATTCTACAGCATGTTATCTCCCAGAAAGGTTTTTATCTCTGGCACTGTTGAGACTGGTTGTCAAGGATGCAGGTGACAGAGTAAAGGACAGAATCAGCGATGCTCTTAGTGAGTAAGTAATCTGCTGAGGTGAATTCAGCTTCAATGAGATCTCAGATGATTTTGGTTTAAAGGCATCTTTTATGTCAGTGATCCTTTGACTGCAAGTTTAGGAAGATATACCATATTTGCATTTAACTTTAAAGTGATTCTCACCCTATGTTCACATAATAGTCTTCCATGTGAGTGGATTTGCTGTGAACACAGATTGGGCTCATTGTCTTGTATTTTAGAATCAATATGCTCTAAGTTCACATTTTTACTTACTCATGCATGTGAGTGCTGCAACACAAAAATAACTTTAGTAGTTTTCTCATCATGCTTCCATTGATAAATGAAAAGCCTGTCATTTAAAACCATCTGCAGTTCTGGGCAAGTATCACTTTCACATGATCTATAGCCATTCAAGTTCCTTTGTGCAAATTCATTCCCTGGCCTTCTATTGTTTCCACAAAAATGGGATGAAAGCATGATCTTTCCTCCAGTTAATTCCACTACAAAATTTTATGCATGTCACAGAGACAAAGACAAATTTATTATTTATCATTTTGGTGGCAATACATTTACGAGTTGCTAAATAAACACTAACATTTTAGTGAGTCAAACTGAATACATGCAGTCTTCTTGCTTATGAATAGTATTAGACATAAATGTAAGTTAGAAAAATGACTTACATATGGAGCTTTGCAATACATTTCCTTAATATGGCTCCACTGTTAGTGTTTTCCAAAATTGTTAAAGTAAAAAGTCCTTACTTATTTTCAGATTCCCAGAATATATCTATCCAGCTTTCAAATGATATGGAGCCTGTTAGGTTTGAGATTCAGGCTACACCCTGTCTCCTCCCCCCAGATGGCCTCAGGAGAAGTTTCAGGAGACCTTTCCTGGGAGATAACCCCCCCCCCCCACCTGCTGTGTCTCTGTCTGGCAGGAGGCACTGACCTTCCTGATGCTGAAAAATACTGGTTCCCTCCCCCCAAGGCTAAACATCCACCTTAAAAAGCCGGATCTTGATGAGTTTTGGGCTTCTCCCATCTTGGGAGCTAGCCTGGAGCTCGGGGTTCCTTCTCTTCCTATTAAAAACCTTTTCCTTTCAGAGCGGTCTCCATGGTGGTCATTTCCATTCTAACAGAGCCCTTATTCTGAAAAATCCAATAGATATGATAATAACAGAAACAGCCTCTATGAGGGTTAGAAGTCTTTTAAAGACCTTGTCCTGATATTTTGAAGAGCAATGTTTGATCTCTTTGGAGTTCATTATGTACATGGCTATAATGAAACTATATGATTCAGAGTTATAAATTTTTTTTAGTATTTGCATTTTGCTGTTGAGCTATAAAATTACACAAAAATCAAAGTAACTATGATTTTAGTGTTATTAGGATGAAATAATTGAGATTTTTAAAAATGTAATTAGGCTACTTTGTTTACAAGTTTAATTGGATCTTAGTACTAGTTGTAGAATGTTATCATACAGGAGGGGAATATAGAAAAAAGGAGGAGGAAGGATAGAAGAGAGAGGAGGAGAAGAAAGGGAAGGAGAGGACATTTCCATTGGTGAGACATACCCAAGGAATTTCCATTGAATAACAGGATAATGTGCATCAATCTTCATTTTAAAGAGACATGGAGTGCCTGCCTGTGTTGCTGTGTTTTTTCCTGGCACACAGCTCTGAAAATCATTGTAGTCTCTGAGCAACGTGGCACTAAGATCCTTTTTTTTTCTATTATTTGTCCTTGATCTCAGTTTCTGACATGGAATCATAGTCTCAAAGAATTTCCTAGAATGAAGAACTGCCTTTTCTTCTAAGAAGGTGTCTATTGTTGTGCTGACATCTCACGAAAGATCAAGGCTCTGCACTGCATCCTTGGAGCAGGGAAGAGATGGCATCAGCTTCATAACCAGTCAGGTCGACTCAAGTGAGATTCAATAAACTGTCTGAGTCTTGAGGTCTAGAAAATCTCTGGGAGGGTAGCACACCTCATTTCCACAGGGATGGTTCCTGCCTTGCCATGTTTCCTCTGTGTTCTCTCTGGATGTGAATCCATATCTTTTATCTTGTCAACAATAAATACGTAGGCACTGTTGAGTGTGAAGTCTGAGAGGTATTCTAGCTTGTGATCTAAACTGAGGAGCATATCTGGGATAATCCTTATTGAGAAGCACTTGTCTGATATAGTAGATGTTCATATCTGTTGTGGGGTTATTCTTGTGGAATGAACCCTTACTCTGTGGGATCTTAAGCTATCCCCTCATGGATAGTGTCCAACTGAATCAAATTTAGGAGCCCGAGAAAGTGTTATAGACTTTATTGTTGTGGCCAAACATACATTTTAATGACCAGAGTGTTCTGTGTTGCGTGAGAGCTTATTAGGAGAATGCAACACTATTTATTCCTTCTCCAAAGTTTGGTGTCAGAAGTACAGAAATGACAGCATGATAAATATGAAGAAAGAAAATCAGAAGTTTCTTTTTTCTGTTAACGTATCAAATCTAAAAATAAAAACTCAATGCTAATTGGCACCTGAGAAGCATAGACAGTGATGATTTACAACTGGATGAAAAGCCTATCATGAGGCTGTTCTAAAGGTGTTTATTTGCAAAGTCCAACATACTAGATTTGATTGCTCAGTCAGTCAGCCAGACAAAAAGTAGCACAAACATCTTGAGTTTAGAGATTTTTGGCAGAATCAAGAGGCCCTTGGTACCACACACACACACACACACACACACACACACACACACACACACACACACAGATTAATAAATAAAAATAATTAAACTTTTAAAGTCTAATTTACATTTGGGAGTGCCTGGGCTTCTTTTTCGGCACCAAATCAGTGGGATCCAACATGGGCCAGGAAAAGTCCTTTCTATTACTCCACCTTTATAATCAGTGAGCTGCTGGCCTGGCTGGCCTCATTCAATAAAAGATCACATAGCTCCCTGGTATTTTTGCCTTTTGCTTACTTTTCATAAGCCAAAGTTCCTTGCACAGATCCTGTAACTCAACCAATGGCATACTTGTGTGAAGACCGATGGCATTATACAGAATCCCTCGTCTGTACAAAGGGACCTTGGTTGAGTATGCTTTTCTCATCTGGTGGGTGCTTTCAAGCATACAATGTAGTGATGTCTGCAGGTGCCAGGATACTGTCAGCAGTTTTGCTTTGTTGCTGGATGTGATCAGGAAGCACTGCTGTGAGCATCTGGGAAAAACAGAGGCAATGAGATACAGTGGTGTCTTATGAGCCATGAACATGTCATGAATATTCAGATAAACTTGCCATTGAATTTCATTTTCAAGGAAGTGAAATATGAATATAAGAAGTGACTATAGCCTAGGGGATGGTCATGGACAGACCTTTTGTTCTGACCTGTGTTCAAGATCAGGAACAGTGAAGAACTGACCATATGTGGCAGATTCTTCTTTTCTTTGTCAGATGTTTTATGTCTGGTGGTGACACGGTTTTACAGTTTGTTCCAGCCTCACATATAGACAACGGGTGGTCAGTCATTGTGAGGACCATCACCTGAAGTTCAATAGCAGGAACTGTTGGTAGACTGACAATGTTAGCCGTTCTCTGTGCTAGAAGATACAGACAGGTAGGTTTGACAAAAGAGAATTCTGGGGAGAGATGGATTGAGCGGCCTCTGGTGACAGCTGATGTGGTTTGAATGTGGAAAGGAACTGTCGTCCTCCTAGGTATGTTTTCTTCCTAGAAGGGGAATAGAGGCTGCCACACTCTGTTAGTTAGAATTTCTTTTTTGTGACCAAAAATTCTGACAGAAACAACTTTAGGGAAGATTTATTGTGGGTCATGGTTCCAGAAGCTTCTGTCGGTCATGGTGGGGAGTAATAAAGTTCACATAGTACAGGGCGAGAAGCAGGTAAAGTGGAACACCACTGATTGCCTGGCCTTTTCCTTTCCCCTTTTTATTCAGTTCATGCCCAGAAATTCAGAGACTCTCTAAGCAAACATGGTAAGGACTCATGTACTCAATCAAGGGTCCTAAATATTTTTGAGGACCAGAGAAAACCAGTAAAAGATTACAGTTTAGCTTGTGAAGTAAGGCCTTGACTCTCTATTTATTCTCTTTCCTCTTCCACCAAGGGGGGCACAAAATAATCCAGTGAGTATATAAAAGAAGGTTAAAGCTAAAGATGGGACAAATAAAGGCAAATAATATTTCAGCCTCTTTTTGTCTTTCAGATTGTAATTTAAACCAAACCTTTTAAAAAAGGAGTAGGAAGTTGTAGTAGAGAGGTCAAGTTGAGCCTGCACAAAAGTATATTAACTTCACAAATCTCATCCTATGACAAAAAGTACCTGTATCAGTACAGTATCAATATGCCTACAGTTGAGAGAATGAGCTTCCAAGAACCCAAAGGTTCAATGAACTTGATGCAGGAACATCAGAGATTACTATGAGTTCCCTGGAAGGTACACATGTTTATTCACTCAGGAAGACCCAGCTACTGTGCTTTTCCTAAGGACAAACGGATGCACATCCTTGGAGAAAGTGATGAAGAAAACACACACAATGGTTGTAGCAGTCACCTTCTTGTGACTGGGAGAGAACACTGACCAGAAACAGCTAATGGAAGAAGAGGTTTATTTCTGCTTACAGTGTCAAGTAGTGGTTTCTTCATGGCAGGGGGAGAGCATGGCAAACAGACAGTCAGGGCATCACAGCAACAGGGAGGAAGATTGTGCTAGTCTGAACGCCCAAGGGGATGAACTGATAATTCTCAAGGTCCAGCCCCTGTGACACACCTCCTCCAGTGATAATTTTTGCCTTTCACAAGCTCCCCCAGTGGGATCAAATAACAGGCTTAATCACAAATATATGGAGCTATGAGTTTACATTCAAACTACCACATTTGTGAAGTTCACACAGTAACATACAAAGTTGTGGATACCAAGGTTCATAGGATATTGTGGTACATAGTAGTAACGCTCTGCTCTGATTATAACTGAAAAATAATACACTACCAAATAGAAGAATAAGAAATTTTCTATTAAAAATTCTTTCTTTTTCTTTTGTTTTTTTACTACGCTTAGCTTGCTTTTGCTTTCTTCTATGATATAATCGGTGACTACCAGCAAGTGTGTGTGCATGTGTGCACCTGCCACCATGTTTCATACAATGGGAACATGACTGGTAGCTATCATGTGTGTGTGTGTGTGCATGTACACACAGATTAAAGCCACCATGAGTCATACAATGGTGACATGACAGATAACTATAAGTGTGTGTGTGTGTGTATGTGTGCATGTGCATGTACACACAGATTAAAGCCACCGTGAGTCATAAAAGGGTGATTTTGGCCAGAATTATGGTAAACATGCTCCTCTCCATAAGAGCTATAGCTTAAGTGAAACAGATCAACAGAGCTGAGGTGGAAAAAGAACCTGTTAGACTGTCTTGCCTGTGTTAACTGAATACCACAGCCCTCCCATGACAGCCGCTTCATTCCTCATGATACTGGGCTGAGTAGGTTGTTTTTCAGGTCCCATATTTTGGACTCTTGTAGGTCAGGGTCAAAGTTACATGCTTGCATTTAGAATCCCATGACCTCTACATGGCTTTCCACAGTTCAAACATATTGCTTTATGAAGAAATAAAGCTTGAGGAAAATAAGCAAGTGCCCAAAGTAGATCCCTACAACTCTGTAGGAGTTAAAGGCTAAAAAATAAAATGAAAAGGTAGAAGAGTAGGGAAAATATAGATTACCATCACACTAGTACAGCCATTACTAAACAACTCTTGGATAGAGAAACACATAATACCCTGGACACTGAGGAGGCCGGAGAAAGATCCACATCTGCTGGGAACGGAGCTATTAGCAGCCTCCAGTGAGCATTTTCTGGCTGGCTACATAATTCTCTATAAGTTTATCCTTTTACTACATATTCTGCTAAAAGTGAAGAAAATCAAAATGCTTTTGTTGCCATGAAGAATTAGGATACATTCTTTCCTTTATTTTGGTGAAAGGCCTGGAACTGCATTGTAGTTACACACAAATTAGCTTACAAATTACCCTGACATGCTATCTTATGACCTGAAAAGAGACCTTTATATGGCAGAAATAATAATTTCTTTGTTCCTTGAAGACCATGCCATGTTGTTACATGTGGAAGATTATTATTCTCTTCCCTTGTAATATATTGCATAATTGGAAGAATCTTCAAAATATTTAGAGTAGAAGCCCAATGAAAACAAGCCATGTGGGTCTTCAGACATATAAAAATAAAAATAATAATTTACCATATCTGGACTCTACCCATATTCAACCATCAGTTTTTCTACCATACGTGGAAACTATGACTTGACTTACTAATTTGCATAAGCATATAATAATTTTTACATCTTGCTGTTATTTTCCACCTATCACCAACTCACATAATTCAGCAACAGTTAGAAGACCAAAATAAGTGTAGAAATTGTAATTTAGATTAAAATCTTATTCCTCCACTTGTCCTTTCTACCATTTTCCCTTTCTTTTTGGCTGTCTCTCCATCCGTTTTGCTCTTTTCTTTATCTCTGCTAGACTCTGTATCGATTAGTGTTTGAGTGTTGAATTTTTAAAAAACTGAAAGAGAGCATCCATTGAAAATGCCCTTTTGAAGTGACTCTCATAAATTAAGTTCCAGATTTCCATACACACCCTGGAGTGCTAATTAATAATACAACAAAACCAATTTGTTTAACGTCCTCGTTTCAATTTGTCACACTTTGACAATGTACCAAATATATATTATCATTGTAAAGGCTTCATCATAAAGTCAAAAAACTCAGGTAATTGGATACAACTTAGATAAAATATTTATTTAATACATAAAGAATGGGATATAGTCTTCAGTTATATACAAACTCTGAAATAAAAGAAAACTTTTCTAAATTCTATCTGGAGACTTAGATGGAAAGATTAAAACAAAACCCTCATCCATGTTTGAAGCAACATTGATTACTAGAAGCTAAATGAGAGGATCTCATAAACTTAGCTCAAAATTGAGACAGATTAAAAATGCAAAGACTTCATGAATTTCACTGAATAATAAAGGAGATAGTGAAATCATTTCTGAGACATTTATTTAATTTGCTGCTAATGGACAAAGTAATATAGGTCAAAACTTGCAAAGCAATTGAGTCAGTTGTCTCTTCCAAATTGCACAGCTGGTTTTGGAGCCAAAGACATCATCAGGCTTGAAAAACAACCGTTTTTGTTGCATGTGTAGCAATATCTTTGTGTCTAAATAATAAAGATATATTCACTGATATTGTGTATTTATTTAACATTTTTTTTTCAAATGATTTATCAAACCATGAAAGGTGTTGATGAAATCATTTAGTAGCAAAGAAATAATTTAATGTAAGTAGAAAGTTCTAAAATTTAATGGCTTCCTGACAAAAATAACCTGAAGTGGTGTCGATATAAGAAGTTTTAAAGAGATGGGTGAGCAGGGGAGATGGCTTGGAGGGGCAGAGTCCTTCTTCTGCAAGAATGAGGAACTGAGCCAATGTTGTGGTACACACCTTCAATCCCAGCACTTAGGAAGCAGAGGTAGAAGGGTCACCATGAGTTTGAGGCCATCCTGAGACAACTTAGTGAATTCCAGATCAGCCTGGGCTAGAGTGTGACCCTACCTGAAAATAAATAAATAAATAAATAAATAAATAAATAAATAAATAAATAAATAAATAAATAAATGAACGAGGAACTAATTTCAGATCCCAATACCCTACATTGTGATGCTTCATTTGTATTATCAACTGGTAGGTCCTAGACTCACCTAGCAAATGAGCCTTTGGGTACAGCTATGAGGGATTCATTATCTGCATTAGTTTAATTGAGGTGCGAAGATGCACCTTAATTATGGGTGACTCTATTCAATGGTCTGATGTCCTGGACTGGATTTAAAAAACAAACACCTAGGAAAACATGAGCATTTATCACTTTCTGCTTTCTCACTGTGGACTGAATGTGACCAGCTGGCTCAAGCTCGTGCCACTATACCCTCACCTCCATGGTGGACTATAAACTCCAACTGTAAGCCAAAATAAACTTTCCTTACACTGATATTGGTCAAATAGTTTGTCCCAGCAATAAGAAAGTAAGGAAAACATATGTAAAATGTTGGACAGTACTACTCATGCCTAAAAACTCAGTGGCCAGGAAGAGCCAGTTTCATTGAGCAATCCTGTTCAAAGAAATAGGGACAAGAGTGTTTCATAGGATGCCCACTCCGGGCCTCTGCATGTGTGTGATGGGGAACACACATCTACACACAAACATGCATGTGTTTGCATAAAATACACTCTCACACACCGCATATTACATGTGCACATAAACCAAAACAAAAGAGAAAAGAGAAAGACACACACACACATACAGAGAAAGAGAGAGAGAGAGAGAGAGAGAGAGAGAGAGAGAGAGAGAGAGAGAGAGAGAGAGAGAGAGAGAGAGAGAATATCAAACTTTTAATTCCCAAATGAATTTTTCCCCAAATTTAAGCTTTGGTACTAGAAAAAATATCTTAGAGAATTGTGTAGATAAAATTAAGCCTTTGGTAATGTATAAACATAAAAGTCAGGGGTACTCAACATTTCCAAAATTATCAATCATGTTAGATAAGAGACACTTTGTAACTGTATTAACTGTCTGAAGAGGAACAATGTCTATAAAAGGTGGATTTTGATTATGACTCCTACCTCAATTTTAGAAATATACTCATTCTATCCAAGTTGCAGATAAAACTTACCATGAAGAAAGGCTTCTATTTTCAGAATGTTTGCTGAAATATTAGCTAAAGAATGAAGTTGAACTCACATTGCAACTCTGGTAGGAAGCATAGAGAGAGAAAAAGAAGTTGCTCTGGGCTATAAAACCTCAATTCTGCCAGTAATAATACACATTTTGAAGGAAGCTCCATTTCTTAAAGGTTCCACTGCCTACTGAAACCATGCCATCAGCTGTGGATTAAATAATCAAATATATGAGCTGATGGAGGGGCATTTTACACTCAAACAACATCAGCCTTTTTACTGGGGCTCTGGGAATAGAACGCAGATCCTCGTGCTGGTGAGGACAGCATCCTGACTGAACTATCCCCCAGCCAAAATAACTTTCTGAATGTATCTTGAACTGAATGGAGATAGGAAGAGACCATTGAAAGTCTTGATATAAATATCATAGTAGGTAGTTTCCTAAGTAGGTAAAAGCAAAACTACACTATTTGGAGAGATTGCTTAGCAGTTTAGGAGCTTGCTTGCAAGGCTGATGGGCCAGGTTCCATTCCCCAGTACTCACATAAAGCCCTATCTAGTGCATGTGTCTGGAGTTTGTTTGCAATGACAGCAGGCCCTGGCATGCTTATTCTCCTTCTCTCTGCTCATCCCCCCTCTCTCTTTTTCTCTTTCTGTCTCTCAAATAAAAGTAAATAAATAAATGTTGAAAAAACTGTGCATCAACTTTACCCCTTGTCAATTGCTTCACTAGTTACTGTGACCTTGTAGCATTATTCTAGCAGATCCATTGGTTGGTTTATTGAAAGCAAACTATGTTGAGTGTTGCTTAATCAATTTTGGCTAGTTTTTTAATATCATAAACTATGATTGCGTCTATATATTCTTAGTTTTATAAGAATGGGTAATTGTGATATGGACATTCTAGTGTGACTGATATCAACTTCTCACTGAAGTTGACTACATAAGACCCATTTTATGTTGTTTAGTAAAAGATATTATTATTGAGGGCATATATTTTCTGGAATATATTTTAAAAAATATTTTGTTTTATTAGAGAGAGAGAGAGAGAGAGAGAGAGAGAGAGAGAGAGAGAGAGAGAGAGAGAGAGAGAGAGAGAATGGGCCCACCAAGGCCTCCAGCCACTGCAAATGAATTCCAGATGCATGCGCCCTCTTGTGCATCTGGCTTTATATGGGCACTGGGGAATTGAACTTGGGTCCTTCTGCATTGCAGGCAAACGCCTTGACTGTTAAGCCATCTCTTCATCCCTGGAATATATTTTTAACTTAATTCAAATAATAATGTGTGTGGTTGGCTTATACTCTGTATTTTATAGTATAAACTAATGCCATTTTTCATATTTACTAATAGTGACAATTTTTGATACAGTATTTTGATTTTTCATGGTGGCTTTTCCTAAGTTCATAAATTTAATATAACTCCAATACCTATACATTTTAGGAAGCTCCGTAAGTATTCAAAATAGTGATACATTCTTAGAAAATAAAATTAGAAAGATGTAATAATCTGGCTAAGTATTTAAAAATTCTAAAATTCTTTAATTAAGAGTATATTATTGAGTATGAATAGACAGAAAGACATATAAAGTAGGATAAAAATCTAGGACATCAAAACTACAATGAGCTATATCCTTAGTCTATTTAGACCAATTGTATTAAAATAGTGAAAGATAATAAAAGCTTATGAAGATGCAAAGAAAGGGAACTCTTACACAGTGTTGATGCAAAGTTATTATATACAGCCAGCCACTGTGGAGATTCCTCAGGAAAATAAAACTATTGAAAACACAACTTTCATATGTGGCACCAATCTCACTCCTGAGTGTATTATGAAAAGTAATGAAATAGGGCAGCGATATCTGTGCTCCCTGTGGATGGTAGCACCATTCCATCTGAAGGACATGAAATCAGCAGAGCTATCCCTACATGAGGGATGTATAAAAGAATGTGTCACATATACACAGTGGAATGCAACTCAGCCACAACAGACAAGAATCCTGCGATTTTCCATTACATAGATAAATTTAAAGGATATGGTGGGCTGTGAAAGAAGCTGGGGACACTGAGGCACTTTAGGGTGATGGGGTTTTTGAAAGCAAAAAGCAGAAATGTCCTCAGCTTGTCTTGGCAGTCTCCACTTTGATCCAGAGGGGGGAAAAAATCTGGCTCCTCCTTAACTTTCTGCCTGACCTGTTCTTCCACTGAAACCCCTCCCTGGAGATGTAGCAGGAGGTTTCCTGGCATTGTGGTTGGTCAAGTTTAACTGCCTGAGCCAGCCTAGCCCAGACCAATCAGCTGTCTCTTTGGCTCCCCTGAGATGGGAGACAGGAATACCACAAGGAGTTTTATACACCAGGAGAAGGCAAGTTGCTCTCTTCCTGGCTGACCAGCTCAGATTCCTGAAGCTCCAGGTATTGTAAGCCCCCCACCCCACACCTCATCTCTAGGCCTTTTTCTCCCACATGGGCTTTAGCCCCTCTTGCCTCTCCCATGGTAGGAACTTTCTATATTTTCTCTTCTTTCCTCCTCTTAATATTGTAAAGTCTGTGAATCTTACTCTGTGGTCTATGGATTTAATTCCTCAAGTTCATGAGGCAAGAATCTGGGGTGCACTAAATATTGGCAAGGAACCCCAAAATTATCATTTCAACACAGAGATAAATGCAATTGTCATTCACTTGTGGAAGCAAAAATCCTAAAAATGAACTGTATAGCTGTGGTTGTTAGAAGTTGGGAAGAGGTTTGGAGAAAGACTAATTCAGGTTACCCAAATAGAGGTCAGTGGGAGGAATCAGTTCTGGTATTCTGCAGTAGAGTGACTATAGCAATTTTTATAATGTAGTTTTTATATAATGCATTTTGAAAAAAAACTAGTAGAGATTGGGGGCTCTCACTGAAATAATTGACAACTGTTTCAAGAATCAGAACTGCTCATTATCTTCATGTGATCATTACACATTATATCAAATATACCAAATTATCATGCTAAATATCATAAACATGCACAATTACTCTGTGCCAATGAAAAATTGAAAATAGTAGATAATTCATAAATAGACCCAAGGTCAAATGCAAATTTTATACATGACAAAATGTCCTCTCAAATCAGGATACATATGGACTTTTAAACATGATCCTGGGAGTGGTAGATATTTCTTCTAGGGAAAGAAAACCTTAACATTAGGTTCATAAGCTATTAATAAGACAATAATAATCCAGCATTTCTGAATGGAAAAATGCCTCCCTTCCTCCCTGGTATTCCAGGGATATTTAGATGTGATAATTGAGGAATTACCCCTGGTATCCAAGGATGTTGATAAAATCTGGCAATACAGGAACAGGCTCCACATGAAAGAACATTCCAGCTCAACTAATAATGGTGGCAAAGCTGAAAAGAAGTCATATTTTGAGTGTCTGAGAGAGCTAGAAATATAAATATGAAAGTGTGACCTGTAAATGCTTGAGAAGAAAACATAAATGTGTATTCATCAATGCTCTGATTATAGAGGAAATATTTCCATTTATGAATAAAAACCCAGGTAAAATAAAAATTAACAAATTTTACAAATTTGACTAAATAATAAAATGTAAATTAAACTTTTACTTGGGAACTACTGCACCTTAAGTGGGGGTTCGGAGAGTGGACACAAAAGGATATCCCGATAGGAATATGGTCAATTTAAAATAGGTCAATATACTAAATTTCTTAGTAAAAAAAGTGATCAAGTAACATTTGGCACATCCAGCCAGAAATGCTTTGCAAATGTGATAAAGGCTGAGTGATATTCCTAAGAGCTTATGTGGGGTGGCATTCATGACAAGCTAAATTGTAAGAGAAAACAAGAAAATTAGAAACAAAAAATAGAAGACAGGTTATTCATAGATAGGGGACATGTGAAAATAATTCATAGTAAGTGTATTTCTTTAAATATACACTTTTATGTATTTTCACAATAGGAAGATTTTTTAGAGCCAAAAGTAAAACAACATAACTCCATGAATAACAGTGAAAAATGGAACTGAAATGAAATATGAACAGAAAAAAG
Organism: Zapus hudsonius; assembly: GCA_004024765.1. Lineage (NCBI taxonomy): Eukaryota > Metazoa > Chordata > Mammalia > Rodentia > Dipodidae > Zapus > Zapus hudsonius. The sequence goes on along the minus strand of PVHP010013296.1, from coordinate 1,246 downwards.
AACATAATTTTATTTCCATTAAATTACACTCAATAACTGAAGTAATCCAAATAATTTTTTCTAGTATTTGTGCATTTTTTTGAGACAGGGTCGCACTTGATAGCCTACTGCCTCAGCTTAAGTGCTGGAAGGGGAGCCATGAGCTACAGTGCTGGGCCCTCAATGACTTGAATATGGCATATATGTTCAAACTAAATACAAAGATTGATTAACATATTTTGAGCTCCTTACCTACTTTATTTTTCCTACTTGTATTGATTAGTGTTTATTAGAATTGAGCAAATGACTAGCTTATTAAGAGTTCTAACTGTTGGAAAGGAAGGCAAAAGGAAAGCCAGGAATTATATGTATTATGATAGATTGGAATAGACGGCTATTTGAGATGGAGAGCTACAAGCGGGGAAAACCATGTCTTCACAGTGGAGCTCATTTTAGTAACAACCACAGATTAGGGCAGAGATCAGATCCCCTTCCTAGGGTTTTTGGTTTGTTTGTTTGTTTCCCTTGTGACCTCAGGGCAGATCTCAACAATGGAGGCCTGCTTATGAATTTCTCCCTAATGTCAATAGTAGATATGAAATCTTGTGTTTACTTTAGAAAACATATTAATAAAACAAGTGACCTCTTCTGATTTTGTGTGAGAGGTAGCAAGCATACTTCATACTTGTTCCTCACTAAAAACATAAAAAAAAAAAACCTTGGAGAGAAGTCTGAACAGTAAATACCAAGGACGTTTTGGGAAGGACATCAGATTTTGAAGTTGCTTAATTGGAGTTTTCTAGATGTCTCTCCTTCTCCCTGTCACAACTCTTTCACTAAAATTCAACCCAGCTGGAAACTGAGATAAGCATCATGACACAAATGATATGCTTATTTTCAAGAAAATGCCAAAGAGCCAATCAAAAATTCATGGACAAGGACTCTAGGGACATGGTCTGCATTCAAAAACAAGATGTATTTTTATATGCAAGCCATGTATAAATGAAAGCAAAATATAACAAAAATATTACTTTTAACATCTCAAAAATATTCTGCTATAAATTCCTCCGTGTGGCTGTCTTCTATCTATTGGATTTATAGTGCAATTTGCAAACCTTTATGAAGGTAATTACAGAAGTAAATAAACGGAGAGATTAACTTGTATGAAACTCTCAATAAAGTAACAACACCATTTTTTCTCTGCCTAGATATAAAGACTAAAGGCAATGTCAATTGAAATCCCAAGGGACTTTGTATTTTTGATATA
>PVHP010013295.1:0-41261 GCA_004024765.1 Zapus hudsonius | reverse complement strand
CGTAGAGGTAGCTTCTAAATTTTTAAATCTCAATCTCATCCATCTATGGGAAAAGGGGGAAGCAAAGAAAGTCAAAATAAAGTGATTATAAATTTACAGAAAATTGTACAGGTTTGTAAAACTCCCATGCAGTGCGAGTCACATAAATTTGATTAAAATGGTGGAGAAAGAAAACAGTGTTTTTTGGATGATTGACATTGTATCAGATTGATCATTATAAATTGTGTTTCATAAAATTATTCTAGGGCTACATAAGGACAAGACACAACAGGAGAGTATCTAGTTCTTTAGGGAGTTTTCTGTCTCTGAGAGAGCAACATTACTGATACTGTTTAACTTCATGGTGACTGTGGGAGAATCCTATAAATTAAATATGCTCAAGTGGAATGTTCTAAGCATTGCTATCTAAGAAATCTGTACCATTTATCTAATTCTTGATCTGTCTCACATTAGGCTATGCAGTTATCTCATTTAACCAACAAAAACCTTGTCAATTAGATATTATTACATTTGTGAAGAAACTGATGTTTAAATTTCTATCACTTACACAAGATTATATAGCTCATAATGAGGTAAGAAAGGAACAAACCCAGGACTACTGAATTCTATAGATGGTGTCTCTAAACATTTTTCAAACACAATCTTCCAGAATAAGAAACAAGTATATAAGGTAAAATTAATAAGGAAGGATGATTTGTGAGCTTTGACATTCATATAATAGCCAGAAAAATATAAGATTTGTAGTGATCATGCAAGAAAAAAAATATACTTGAGGGATTTTAGTAGGTTTTAGATACTGAGAAAATGAAGAAACAGAGAATCAAACATTTCTTCACTACTGTGGAGCTAATTAAAATACATAAAATCCATTGCACAGTGACAAGCACATTTAGAACACTACAATATGGAGTGATTTATGTAATTTTAATAATGTTAATTTAAAAAATACAATATTTTTTTATTCTCAGTAGTTCTTTTAATAATCAATTATTTTATTATTTTTCCAACCCTCCTGCCTTTATTTTCTTCATATTTATTATTAATAATTAGATACATTGCATGAGCAAGTCTTATGATGGTACCCCATTTCCTTCCTCCCAGTCCCCAACCCAATGGGGGCCCTCCTCACTGCATGTAATTATTTTAACTACCAAAATACTTTATTACTATTTTACATATATTTCATGGTAGTGACATGTAGTCTAATAGGTAACAAAATTAAAGGGTTTAGAAATTCCAAAATAAATGCAGTTTTACCAAGATCCATCAGCATAGTTTTGACAAGTGATACCTCTTCGTTTATGTAAGTGTGGGATTTGGCTGTGAAGGCTTCAGTTCTTCCAGATGTGAACAGGTATATGTTGATTGAAACTGTTGTGACAAACATTTTCCCATGTGATTCACATGTTTTCAAACTCATAAAGCACATAATGTGCTTGTAGATGCATGCTTGTTCGATAGAAATAAAGCAACTTTCTCTCATGTTCAGAATCAAGTTATCTTGGGAATAAGAGAAAAGGAACTCTCAATATTGTCGCTTTGTCTTCACCATATGCTGAATCACAAAGAAAGTGAGATGAGGATTAAAACCACCAGGAACATTAAAACAAATAGCAGAATGCCAATTTAGGTAATGATATGTTAAAGATTTATATTCAAACTTTTTTGGAGAATTAAAAAGCTAGTAAGTTTTCTCAAACGATCTATGCAAAAGGAGAACCCATTTGGTAATATGTTATAAGGAGTTTTTCCATATAACATAGCATGCAAACTTATGCATAATTGCTTAAAAGTGCTTGTAAAACATGGTATGGATTTAACTAATTGTGAAAAAATGGAAATTTATAAAACATATTTTTTGTAATTTTAAAGATTTTTTAGCTTATTAGCAGAAATATTTAATATTGCTTAAAATTATTGGGTTAAAAAAAAACACTTGGGTAAGGTTACAATCTGATGACAATGACACATGAATCAGCCCTTTTTAGACACAGAAATGACTGTGCTTAGTGGTGGAATTACTCAGTAAAGTGATAACTTGTGTTTAACAGCTTGATCTTCAAATGAGGGCAAAAAGTTTAAAATCTCATCAGCATTGTGTTGGGCTCATTTCTCCTTATATTTGTCAGGATTCTAGTGGGATTGAAATGAATTGTGATGTGAGTTTTATGTACTTTTTGTGAATGATTAATGATGTCTTTCATATCTTCTTACTTATTGGCCATTTATTTATTATTTTAGGAAAAAGATGATTCTAACATCTTGCTCATTTTAAAATTTGGCTATTAAAATTGTCTTTTAGTCATTAGATTGCAAGAATTCTTTATACATTCTGAATTTTTTTTTGTTTGCTTTACTTTGGTTTTTCGGGGTAGCGTATTACCCTAGCACAGGAAGAAAAAAAGGCATGAGTCTCCATGCCCATCTTCATTCTGGATTTTAATCACACATCAAGTATACTATTTTCAGATACTTTTTCCCATTGTATGGATATTTATTTCTCACTTTCTTGAGGATGTTCTTGGCAGAACTAAGCTTAGTAACTTTGCTGTTTCTACTGTTTTGAGGCAGGATCTTACTCAGTAGCCCATTGATCACCATAGGGTGATCCTCTAACCTCAGCCTCCCAAGTATTGGGATTATAGACATACACACCATGCCTCAAAAGCCTTAGAATTTTGATATATTCCAATTTAATCATATTCCTAGTGCTCTAATGTTATGTCTAACAATATTTTGTTTAGTTGAATTTCGCATTCTAAATCTGTTAGTTTTATATTTAGGTCTATGATCAAATTTTAAGTAAAATTTCATATATAGTATAAGATCAAAGTCAAATACCATTAATTTGTGTATAAATGCTAACTATTTCAGCAATGTTTCCTGAAAGGTAATTCTGACCACTGTTATCTTTATCAAAAATTAATTTGTCTTATGCCAGGTGTGGTGGCGCACGCCTTTAATCCCAGCACTCGGGAGACAGAGGTGGGAGGATCGCTATGAGTTCAAGGCCAGCCTGAGACTACAGAGTGAATTCCAGGTCAGCCTGGGCTAGAGCGAGACCCTACCTCAAAAAAACAAAAAAAAAATTAATTTGTCTTAAAGATTTATTTCTGAACCTTCAGTTTTTTGCATTAACTTCTATGTCTATTCTTATGCTATAGTTTAAGACAAATTTTGATATAATGAAAAGGAAATGCTACACATTTGCTTTTAGTTTTCTAACAAAAATTAACTGTTTGTCTTCACTTTTCCTGATAAATTTTAAATTTTATTTATCTTATCTTCTATAAAATACTGGTATGCTGATAGGAATTTTGTTGACTCTATAAACAAATTTGGGGTGAATTTCCATCTTAATAATATTAGATACCAGACCATGAGCATGAAATGACTTTCCATTATTAAAATACAATATACTTTTCCTCAGTTTGACAAATAACTTTTAAGAGCACAAGTTTTGCAGTTTTTTCTTAAGCCTATCTATAAATATTTTATGTTATTTGATGCATTTGGGAATATTACATTATTTTCAGATATTTTATTGCATGGGTGTGGTGGTGTGGTGTGTGTGTGTGTGTGTGTGTGTGTGTGTGTGTGTGTGTGTGTGCAAGTGTGTATGCATAAGTGGAGGATCAAGGGCAGCCTTGAGGTCATCCTTCAGAATTTCATTCATCATTTTTGGAACCATTTCTCATTGGTCTGGACATCACCAATCAGTCTAGCCTGGCTGTTCTGTGAGCTGTGGGCATCCTCCTCAGTACTGGGATCATAGGCATGAACTATCCACTCCCTGAATTTTACATTAATTTGCTCCCAGGCTCAAACTCAGGTCCTCGTTTTCATGACAATCACATTAACCACTGAGTTATTTCCCCAACCCTCAGATATTTGTTGTTAAATACAGAAATACAATTCATTTTAATATATTAAATAACTGAATTTATATATTTTCATACCCATAATGTTGCTGTTACTTATTAGTTTGGGTAGATTTGGGAAGAAACTCCTCAGTATTTTCTTCATCTAGGGTTATGTCATCTAGTTAAAATGAGTTTTAGCTTTTTTCTTCTGTCTAAATTCATCAGGTTCTGTTTTCATTTTTTTTCTTTTTCCTGTTGTACTATCTAGATTAATCAGGACAATTCTGACTGGAAGAGGTTGCATAGTGTTTCCTTGCATGGCTACTGATTACAGGAGAATCATTAAGTTTCATGGTTAAGTATAATGTTAGCTGTAATCCTATCTCAACAAGAGGAAGGTCCATTTTACTCTTGTATAAAGTCAACTTTATCTGTGACCATGATATCCTTTAATTTTTACATGATTTCCTTTGTAAAATTTCTATTTTTGAAAAAAAAATTGTTTATGAGAAAGGGAGGAAAAGGGAGGGAGAAAGGGCACATATGGGCATCCCAGAATTTCTGCTACTTCAAAGAACTCCAGACACATGTTCCACATTGGGTTTTTGGCTTCATATGGTTATAGGGAATTTAACCTGGACCATCATGCTTTGCAAGTAAGTGCATTTAACCACTGAGCAATCTCTCCAGCTCCACCTTTGTAATATTTGTAGTAGCTACCTTGAAGTCTTTTTTACCCACACCCAATGTCTGAATTCCCAAAAATCAATTTCCATTGACTGCTTTCTCCCCTCTGGTGTATAGGTCTCATTTCACTTTTCCTCCAAATAACATTTTTAATTAAATGGATGTATAAGATAATATTTTGTATCAATATAGTGATCCTGAGTTGGGATACTATTACAAAAATCCCCATCCAAGCTTTTGCTGCTTATGTGTTTGGGTTTTTGTTGCTTAGTGACTACTTGGAATGATCCTTTGGAGTCTAGGTTCCTGTGATGCACTGCTGCTTCGGAATCTTCATGTTTTTTCTTTTCTTTCTTTTTTTTTTTTTGGTCAAAATCTTAGGAGAGCATATCTCAGTGGCTGGCTATGTTACATAGATTTGGTGCGCACATGCATTGAATCTGTATGCCTTTGATAGTATTCCCTAAACTGAATTGTTATAGCCACCAGATTATGTTCACTACCATGAAAATCCTACACAAAACTTTGTCACATGAGATGTAGAACTCTATATGCTTTCTCTCTTCTCTTCCTACCATCCTCTTCTCTGCTCTCTTATTTAGAAACCATTTATATTTTACTAGACATTCTAGTTGACACAAAGATACTTAAAGTATATAGGAGGATGGTGTAGATTATATGTAGACACAACACCATTTTATGTAAAGGACATAAAAGCTCCATATTTCTTACCTGTTTTGGGGGAATTCCAGAAGCAATTCTCAATGAGAGTTTTTGACACTCGGGTTAAGTTACATAGAAGTGAGATTATTGTGTAGCATAGTAACTTTTGTCATTCTTCATATAATTCACTCCCTGCTGCCCATTCTTTCACCTGAAAAAGTTACATTTACTCAAAAAGTGAAAGAGTGAATTTTTTCATTAAATTATAAATCAGTATAATTTACTTATCCAAATGCAGGAAAAAAAATCATGTTATCACTTGCATAGATGCACAAAAAACATTTCATAAAATTCAGTTCTCATAATATAGTACTAGGCAAAATAAACCAAACATTGAAGAACATATACAATATTGTCTCACTTATACATATTAAAGATAGGTAACAGAAAGCTCCAGTGTTTATTATAAATCACATACTATGATTATACATCACATTTTATAATTGTGTATTATATAATACATTTATATATTATACTTTTTAAATTATAAAGAAATCAAAGAATGATCACAAATGAGAGTTTAAGTTTGTAAGATAGGAGATAAAAATTAGTGGTGTCCCAGGGATTCTTTGAAACATTGTATGTTTCTCAAGAAGATAAACTGTAATGACTAATTCAAATATATAATGTACTATGTGTACTTTTTCTATATTTATTCATTGTTCCATATTTGATTTGTAGTACTAGTTCATATATGTGCCAAAACTTATCAAATATACATGACATAAAGCAAGGGAAAATAGAGCAAATACAAATACTGTTAATTTTATTATAAATATGTAAAGTTATTGTGTAAGTTATTTAAAATAGTGATCATGGTGTGTCAGAAAATTAGCATAAAATCCCTCAATCTTAATAAATACATTTCCTGGACTCAAAATAAACTTTATTTCCTTTCCCAGTATCTACTTTCTTTTATAGATGGAAAGAAACTTGAACTGCACCTGGAAAGGCTAGAGTATGCAATATTTTTTAAATGCTTGATTAACACCTGCTTAAATATTTTCTCCCAATCTTTAATTAAACAGTTAAGGTAGGACTTCATTTTCTAGATATACAATCAGACTGATTCTAAATAATACTCAACAGCTGCTAATTTCCCTTTCTAAAGAGAGAGTTAAACACCAAAAGCTTTTTCACCTTCTAAAAGATTTGTAGAAAAGTGTTCTTCACTTTTTAAAAGATTCAGTAAGTTCATATATAGATATTCTCCCTGCAAACACACAAACACAGCTAGAAAAATTTTAGCTTTTCTTAATACTAAAGATTAGATATATATCTTCCCTCATTCCAGAAGATGAACTAAAGTCTCAAAACATTTTAGTTAGATAAATAATGTGACAAATAGAAGATTCCCCTTATATTAAATATTAGTAATGATTTAGAATATATTTGTGATACCTAAGAACACCGATGTTTGGCTGGAGAGATGGCTCATTGTTTAAGGCACTTGCCTGCAAAGCCTAGCATCCCCGGGTTTAATTCCCCAGTACCTGCTTAAAGCCAGATGCACAAAGTGGCACATGCATCTGGAGTTCATTTGCAGCAGCTAGAAGTCCTGGCATGGTAATAAGCCCGTTCTTACAAATAAATGAATAAATTAAATATTTTAAAAATAAAAATAAGGTGAGTTTGGTGGCACATGTGTTTAATCTCAGCACTCCAAGGGCAGAGTTTGGAGGATCACCATGAGTTGAGGCCACCCTGAGACTACATAGTGAATTCCAGGTCATTCTCAGCTAGAGTAAGACTGTACCTCAAAAATTAAATAAATAATTTAACTAATTAAATTAAAAAACAATGTTAATAAATGGCAAAAAGCAAACATAGACTTCAGAATGATAAACACTTTATTATAACTCTCTCTTCAATTATCTTTACCATAACTCTCATGGAAGAAAGCAAAGTGGAAGCTAATAAAGAGACATTTAAACTTCAAGTGTAGATTTAAGTTAATACTTATAAAACATTTAAATTATATTATTTTTAAAAACGTTATGTAATTTTTGGTATCATAATTAGCAAAGTTTAGACTTTTCTTCATTCATTTGATACTTGATTTTCTTTAGCCCAGTGCATTTGGTTTAAAAAAAGGAGTGTGTTACCTGGGGGGGGGGGGGGCACAGGCAGAGTGGGGTAGAGAAGGGATGAGAGAGGACGAGGAGCACCTGGGTGGTCTGCTCACTGTAGCTTCAAAGCAGTTTAAAGCTTATAATGGTCATAGGTAAGAGTCAGCCAATTGTGGGAATATTAGTCCATTTTCAATCTGAGAAAATCAACTAAGAGAGCAAGGCTTTATTTTGCCCCAGGTCCTTAGAGGATTCAGTCCTGGTTAAACTGGCTCATTGCTCTGGCCTATGGTGAATCAGAATGTCAACTGGAGGAATGTTGGGTAGAGCAAAGCTGCTCACTTGATGGAAGCCAGAAAGCACAGAGAAAGCATGAAAGGGCCAGGAAGAAAAGCCTGGGGGATAAACCTCAATGTTCTATGTCACTCTCAGTGACCATCTCCTTGAATTTGTCTCAGCTTCTAACAGCTACTCACCTCATGGTGAGCAGAAGGCAGAGAGAACAGCAAGAAGGATGAATAGAAACATGGGGGTAGGGGCATGGAGGAGGACATTTTATATTCAAGCCCAAATAGGTAATAATCTCCAATTCATGCCAATGTGACCCAGAGCAATGGCATCTGGTTCTTTCTCCTATATTTTCACTGGAAAGGAGTTTTTCTTGTTAGTATGATGGCTAAATGTTCCTCCATTGAGGTCTGCCATCATTTATTCCTAGCCAACTTTCTCACCATGTTCCTCAGTGTTTTTATGTGTAATAATGGGTAATCACTGTATATACCTCATACAGTGGTTGAGAGGATTAAATATGCTCTTAGAGTGAAAAGTCCCAAAGCGTAACTTGACACATCTATTATGTAAATACACAGTAGTAGTAGCAATGTTTCCAGCCATTTCTGAAGCCCCTCTATTTCTTTATTGGCATGAAATATAACTTGTTAAGTATTAATAGTAGCAATGAATTCTGAGATGATAGCATGAATCCAGATAAGTGAAATGAATAACGTCAGTGTTCACAGTGATGAAAGGGAAGAATCTGACCTATCTTTTGTATGAAGTATCTGAACCGCACACGAAGCAGCATAACATTATTCAAAGATATATTTAAATTTAAAATATGTATTGCAAGTACATATTAGAGTAAAACAGCATAAAATAGAACAAATATGTTAAGGGTGAAAATACAATAGAATCATATAAAGCTACTCTTTTCAACTGAATGTTACTTCATTTTTAAATTATTCCACAGATGTTCAAAATCAAGATTTAGTATATGTTGGCATGGTAAAAACCTATATATACATAATTTATGAATTGTATAATTTTATACTTGATGCAAATTTTGTTACTTTTTATATTTCATATGTGATACACTACTAATTTTGCAAGTTATTTCTGTTTCTAACACTATTTATGAATCTTGATTTAATTATTTTATGGTTAGATGTCATAATTTCTACTGTTTATAAATTATTTTCATTAACATGAACATTTCCCATGAAATTATTTTTGCTTTGAATTAGAAATTGTCAGAGAATAATAATTCAAATTTTCCTTAAGTTATATGCATATATTTTCCATATCTGTGCATATAAAGAAAATTTATGGTTGCCTTATTTGGATTGTGCATCAAAAGTCATTTATATTGCCAGAGACTTTTTTGTTTTGAGAAAAGAATCTGTGATTTTCTTTGTCTTGCTAATGCTCTGGAAGATCCAGTTACCTTTCCTATTCAATTTTCTTTCATTCTGATTTGTTGAACAAATCATAAAATGGGCTTGGGGATGGATATCTTTGTGATTGTTCTGGTTTGTTTATGAACACTTTGAGCAGTTAGAGCATTTCCCTGATTTGGGGTGGAGAGATGAAGTGTGTGTATGTCTATGTGCACATCTGTATGCAGAGGAAACATATGTATGGGAGTGGGTGTGCATGCAAGTTAAGTGGAGGCATGAGGACAACTTTTAGAGATAGTCTCTACATGGACTGGCACTCAGAAATTAGGCTATTCTGACTAACCAGTGGCCTTTGGGGATCATCCTATTGTTGCCTCCTCAATGCTGGGTTTACAGGCATGCTCCACCATGTTTGTGGGTACTCTGGGTACTGGGGATTAAACTTGGGTCCTCATAGTTGTGAGACAAGCACTTTACACACTAATTCATGGCCCATACCCTGTCTGATATTCTACACAAACATATCAATCCATTCTTAGGCAACAAATACATAGAAGTCTCACTCAAATTTTCACATAAAATTTTGTGTACACTTCATACACATACATGTGTTTATTGAACCTGCACATATAGAGATATAATTTTCTTAATTAATTTGAGATAAGGCCTTTCTATGTAGCACAGGTTGGACTGTCACTATGTAGACAAGGCTGGCCTCAAACTTACAATCCTTCTGTTTCAGCACCCCAAGTATTGAGGTTACAGATACACATCACCACACCCATTTGTCAATGTAAAATCTGAAATGTTATCTTTCCAATTTAAATGGTAAATCAAAGAGAAATCAAAGAGCCACATTATCTTCAAAGATTGTTTATCAACTATAATTGTTATCATTTTCATTGCTGCCCCTAGGCTGTTGTGATTCTTTTGCCATAGTGACAAGGTAGACCAGGTGGAGACAGCATGAGGTAGAAGGGCCTTCTTAAATGCAGGAACATCTTAACGCCTCCATTCTGGAAGCAACATGTATCACTTCTGCTCACTTCCAATTGGTAAAAAAGAGTCACAGAAGGGAAGCTCTGAAATGGAAAGCACTCAGAAAGCCATGTGTCTGTCTACAATTTTAATACTATCAAGAAAACAGAGAACAGCTTTAAGTGAATATATGCATGCATATATATTGGGGATATAATTTTAGTAATGTAATTAGCAGATCAAAGTATTGATTTGGGGATTCAAATACTCTGCTGAGTATATTCCCCATTCATGACACATGATGTTGATTTCATATGTTAATTTGCTAGGAATGCCAAAGTAACTAATGAAACATTATTTCTAGGTGTGCTTGGGGCATCATTTCTATAGGAAATTAACATGAATTTGTGGGCTGAGTGATGAAAATAAAATCACCCTCACCAATCTAGGTAGGAATCATCTCATCCACCGAGGTTCAAGTAGAATCACAGGAGAAGAAATGGTGAATTCTCACTCTTGACTATTGAGATACCCACCTTATCCAGGCCTTGACTATCAGAGCTCTGGTCTTCAAGCCTTCAGCCTTGGTCTGAATGATAGAACTAGCTTTCCAGCTTGTAGCAGCATATTTCAGGACTTCTCAGTCTCAGTAGTTTCATCTTCCAATTTCTATAATAAAACCTATTCTATCGCCATCATCTATCTAATAATCTCTTTACCTAACAATCTATTGGCTCTGCTTTTCTCAAGAACCCTAATACGTCTCATCTATCCAAAATGGATACTGTCAATATTAAAAAATACTTTACCCTGGTTTTTAATTTTTAACTTTTTTGTTTGCTTTTTTATTAATGCTAACTTGAACCACTTCAAAATTGTAGTTTGCTTTTGCAGTTTCCTCTTCCATTAATTTCTTGTTATATTCTTTATGTTTTAAACATGCTGCATATTAAGATTATATAAAAATTATTCTCAACTATCTTCTATTAAAATTAGAACATTCTTTTTCTATTCATCTCTAAGTTTCTTCTGTTCCTTTTTGTGATTTTGATATAAAAATATGACTAATAATGAAGTAATAATTTTTCATTCTAAAAAGTTTCTCTTCTGTGATGTATTTTTTTTCATTTATCCACATGTAAAATTATTTCTTTAATTATTTTTAACTCATTAACAATACTTTTACACTATGCCAGACAAAACAGAAAATTTTTCTTTTACAATTTTTACCCAGTTCCACTCTTTTAAAAATATTTTATTTGTGAGAAAACAGAGAGAGAGGTGGGAGAGAGACAGAGAGTTTAGAACTCCAGATGCATGAGCCACTTTTGGCATATGGCTTTACATGAGTACAAGAGAATTGAACCTGGGATGATCAGGCTTAGCAAACAAGCACATTAACCCATTAAACCACCTCTCCTGCACTAGTTTCACTCTTTTAATGAGATAATGTTGCAAGAAAAAAAAATTGGTGATGTGTCTTCTGATTAATATAAATGCTTTGGGAATTACTCAAAAAATTCAAGTGGCTTTTTTCGTCAACAGTGAAGTATCTATGATTATGTCCTTATTGCAACCTAACAAGTTTGCTTGGTTAAGCTGACAATGGCAAAAGGCACATTCCTCTGGGCCAGAAAGCCCTTTATTACTCACTGGAATTTCCCTATTTTATTCCTGTGCCATGTCCTGAGATTCAATTTTCCTAGTACTAAGTAGTGAGGCCAAGCAGTGCCTGCACACGCAATAGACTATGCTATTAGAAAAGAACAGTGATCATAGGAAGCTGACATCTTTTAAGGTACAGAGTGTGCATGCTTGCATGTTGGTCCAAAGGTAGACAGTATTTCTATCCATTCACTTCAACAATGCTCTTGATAATAGAGTTTGTAACTACATATTCAGTGAAGAAAATATTCTTCAGAAGTACTATTTTAATGTGTGATTCCTAAGCAAGGTGTGGTTTGCTTCTTTTCTAAAAAACATTATTTTTCTTTCACGATACTTATAAAATAATGTGAAGAATTACTGATTTTCCAAGTGACATAAAAAAAGAAAACATATTAATTTTATCCATGCTTATAAACACTTATAATTAAGCAATTCATATTCTTTTCTCTTTTGAATAATTTTTGACTCAGGTCAATGTAGGTTTGCACATATAGCTTTACATGGGTATTGGAGAGTTGAACTTGGGTGGTCAGGCTCTGCAGGAAAATGACTTAATGGCTGAGCCATCTCTGCAACCCCAATTTTAAAATGTATATTTTTCCATATTTTAACATCTCTGAAATTTTGGTGAAACTTATAGTCAATAGTTTCATACAATTATTGTAGGTTGTCACAGTCTTGCCATTTTAACCAAAAACGTGGTCATAGTTGTTTATCTGGCATGATTTTCATTACATATATATGTAATTACATATAAATGTCATGTCAAATGTCTTCAAAAGAATTACGTAGCAATGCAGCAGTTCAACATACATATTTTGAAATGTCATGAAAGTAGCTCAAAGATGAGAGTATGTCTTTATTATTAATGCAAATATACTGCTTGTTCGTCAAAGGATTATAATTCTTATTATTTCTTTCTTTTGCAATGATGAAAAATATGTTTTCTTTTATTTAGCAAAACAGCACAAAATCCTAAATTAGGAAACTAAGTCCAATTTTTTAAATTGTATAGATACATGTGAATAAATGGACTACTAGACCCGATGAGGTGGAATTAAAAGCATGAGAAACAGCTAAAAACGGTGATGTATTTAAATGAATTTCAAGCCAAATGTGAGGCTGGTATGATGGATTGTCACTCAGGATTATCATTAAAGCATTGTGTCACAGTTTAATTGGCATTCTTTGACTGTCTTACTAATAGTAGATAAAATAATGGTGTGTCTTACCATCTTTGAAATCTTATATTTAATAACACGTGGCATTTATTATGTATTGTGCTACATGGTCTATGCAACTCAGTATCATTTAAGCTGCATGTTTTCCAATGGGGATGATGTCACCAATTTATAGATGATGTTACTTAGAAAGAATGTGTAGCTTGCCTAAGGTCATAAAGCTAATGATCTTAACCTGAGTCAAGTGCAGAGCCCCTACCCCTGCTCTTACTCCCCACTACTGTGCCTTTCATGTGCTTCATCCTTTCTGCTGCTATCACCGAGGAGCTTGAAGTTAGCTCAGTCTTCCACATGTTTTTATAATTCAAACTTTTAATTATTTTTGACACATTCATATATGTTTACAATGCATTTTGATCACACTCTCCCTAAGTACCTTCTCACTAAAACCCTTCCTCTTGTTAGTTTCACATCATATTTCCATGACTTATGTATTTTCTATGCAGAAATAAAATTAAGGTTGCTTACAAAAAACACATTTAATTCAAACATTTTAACTGTTTTCAAATTACGTTTCAATACTACTTGCCTCTTCACTCTTTTTACAAGCAAGGTATCCATTGAATTGATAAAATAGTGAAGGTAGAGAACAATATTTAATGTCACAAATATCTTAAGGCAATAAAGCAGAATTCAAGAGGACTTTTATAAAAAGCAGATATATTGGAGAAAGGATTGCGTTAGATGTGTCAGTGAGAATCAATTCAAACTTCACTGTTGAGAAAGAAGGTAATAATATATATGTGCTCCACCAACATTGACAATCAACACTACTTGAAAACGAGAAAAGCTCATTGGGTTAACAAGAGTTTTAAGCAGGGAAATGCTAGGCATTGGAAGGATTTCCATCAACAATTTTCACAGCCTAAAGCTCAAAGATTTCGCAAAGAATCATATCAAAAATAGAGAAAAAATTAAAAACTGTCCTACAACATGAAAAGAAATGATGTAGCATGTGTGAATAACAAAAGCTTTGGGAATGATTAACCCATGAGGATCATACATGTGGGACTGAGCCTTGGCCATACAAGGTGTGGACAGTGGAGCAAGAGCACTGGGTCTGCCATCTCACCTGTGTACTCTCCTCAGTCAGTGGAATGTGGCCAGCAGGCTGTCAAACCTGGAAGGCATCCTATCTTAAATGTGCTGCTCATGGCTGGCTAGGAATTCACAGAGGAAGAAATACAAATGGCCAACTCCCATTTGAGAAAATTTTCAATGTGATTAATCATCAGAGAAATGTAAATCAAAACAACAATGAGATTCAGCCTTACTCCAGTCAGAATAGCAATCATCACAAAATCTGCCAACGATAGATGCTGGCAAGGATGTGGGGAAAAAGGGACCCTCACTCATTGCTAGTGGGAATGCAAACTTGTACAACCACTATTGAAAGCAATATGGAGGCTCCTGAAGAGGATAGATATAGAGCTAACAGCAAACCCACCTATCCTTCTACTGGGCATCTATCCCCAAGTTTCCTTGCTGAAGCACAGAGACATTTGCTCAACCATGATTATAGAAGCTCAATTCATAATAGCAAAGAATTGGAATCAAGCCAAATGCCCATCACTGGACAATTGGATTTCAATGTTGTGGTATATAAACACTATGGAACTCTGCACAACTGAAAAGGAAAATGACATAATGAAATTTAAAGAAAAGTTGATGGACTTGGAGCAGATCATTCTTAGCAACTTTATACAAGAGCAGAAAGCCAAGCACAGTATAGTCTCCCTCATATGTGGTTCCTTAACCATATTAAGCATGATCATTAAGAAAACCTGTCAGAGAATGAAGAGACTATAAAAGGGGATGGAAAGAATTGGGAGGGGAAGAAATGGGGGCAACTCATACAAAAAAACTAAACTAATAATGAATTGGCACCCTAAAACCCTAGCTTCCATATAGTAAGCTCCTGAAGAAGCTGTGGGCACCACCTAGTATGAGGGGCCTTGAATGGAATGGGAGGAAGCCTAAACTCAAGAATAATTCCCCATGCCTACATCTCCCTGTCCCAGTTATTGGTTCCTTCCCACACAGAGATGTGGATCAAAGAGACCCCTGAGGTCCCCAAACATGACAGATTTCTTTCAAAGCTCTTGAATACCTGCCTCAGGCCTAAGATAAGACCCTATTGCTGAAGAAATCACAGAGTGTCATCAAAGAGCACCAAGAGATCCTGCTAGATCCACAGTGGTAACAAGCTCCCAGATGGTAGCATGTGTAGCACTAGAAGGTGTTGAATGAGCTGCCAGGGGAAATTGGTCAATGATACTTGGAAAAGGAAAGACCACTGATACACAATATATATAGTTGTCACAAGAATGCTGAAGACACTGCCTTATGGAAGAGACCAGCAAGTCAAGAAGTGTTCATCTGTGCAATATTGGCACTAAACCAAGGAGGGTAATCAATGGCTTACTGATAGGCTAAGAGATCCACTTAGTGAAAAGGAACCCTTAACTGAAACTGAGATCCATGGCAAAATCCTATGGGGACCAAGAACCTGGGTTCATAGGGGGAAATTCCCACTACCAGAGAGCTACAGAGAGGCTAGACCAATTAGAATCTAGCAAAAATAGCAAGATTTGTTTCATTTAACCTATACTGATATCAATATCTGATGGAGACTCTGTTTTTATTTTTCAGAAGGCAGTGAGAGAGCTGGGGAAAACTCAATTCCACCAAAAAGACATTGGATGATGGCTGACATCCTGGCAGGAGACAAACCACCCCAGGCCTTCACACAGGACCCAAATGAAACCTATGAGAAAGTGAGGAGACAGACAGGAGACCAATCACCACAGCAAGTCTGATAACCCATAAAAAGTCAATGGAGACAGACACCAATGATACCCAGTATAACCCAGGGCAAACATCCAGAGATACTTATGATCTCAACAATAAAGCAGACTTAAAGCCCATGTACCATGACTCAGGGAAGTAAGTGGAATAGGTTAGGATGTAGCCTACCCCCAAGAGAAATTGTTCTGTCCCAGTCATTGGTTACATCTCACACTGAGCTGTTGATCAAAGAGACCCACAGAGTCCTCATAATAAGACAGTCTTATGTCAAAGACCTTGAATACCCTGGCCCCAGGCAAAAGGTCAGACCCTATGGTAAAGATACCAAAGACTATTGTCAAACAACACCAAGAGACCTTGCTTAATCCAGAATGGTAACCAACCCCCATATGGTAGCATGTGTAGTGCTGAAGGCATTACATGAGCTGCCAGGAGAAATTGATCAAAGAGGTCACTGTTCTACAACACTGAATTATGCTATGAGAATGCTGAAGACACTGGTATATTGTATAAACCAGTAAGCCAAGAAGTGCTCATCTGTGCAATACTGGCACTAAGCTTAGTTGGGTAATCAACAGCTTGCTAATTGGCTAAGAGGTCGGCTCAGTGGCAGTTAACCCTTAACAGGAACTGGGATCCATGGTAAAAGCATATGAGGACCAAGAAGCTGGGCTCCAAGGGAAAACTCCCACTGACCAGAGATTTGCAGAGAGGTTATACACATTAGAATCTTACCAAATTAACAATGATTGTCTCACGTAACCTATACTGCTCTCACTCTCCGTTGGAGATTCTCTTTGTATGTTTCAGAAGGCAGGGAGAACTATGGACAACCCAGTTCCACCAACAGGACTTGAGATGTTGCCTGTCACCCAGCCAGGAGATGAACCACCCATAATTTATGATAAAGAGCCCACATGAAACCTTTGAGGAAGTGGCGAGATGGGCCAGAGACCCACCTCCACAGCAAGTCAGATAACCTGTGACAGGATAAAAGAGACAGACACTGAGGATACCCAACACAATCCAAAGCAGAAATCCAGAGACTCTTAAGGCCTCAACAGTAAAGGTGACCTAAAACTCATCCACCATGACTCAGGGACCTGAGCAGAAGAGGGGATGGAAAGACCGAAAGCGCCATGGTTGGGGGAGAATTCCCAGAGTCAGCACCCCCCCCCTCGGCAACAGCACACAAAGAAGGAAAAAAACTGTCTACCTCTCCTGTATTCCATAACCCTCTATCCCATGTTCTGCTCCAGCAAGCCCATTGAGGAGGGTCCCCAGTAGGTTGGAGACAGAGAGGAGGGAAATGGGGGTACCATCATAAGACTTGCTCATACAATGTATATTCTTATTGGCAATACATATGGAAATGAATAAAATAAAATGCCCATGTTTTGGGAGACTTCTCAGTAGGTGACCGCATGCATAGCAGGGCCTGAGTTCAAGTCCCAGCACTCACATTGAAAACTGGATGTGGCCATAGATGCCTGTAACTTCAGTGTTGGGTGGTGGGTCAGAGACAGGAGGGCCTCTGGGACTCACTGATCAACTAGTATGACCAAAAAAAAATGTAAGAAATAAAAAAATTAAAAATGGCAAATCTGGGTTTATTGAGAGACTCCATCTCAGGGAAATAATCCAGAAATGTGATACGGGAGAACATTAGACATTCTTGTTTTTCCTCTGCAGGCATGCATGTGCACACACATGTATATAACCCCCCCCACACACACACGTACACACAAATGAAGTGGCTGCATGCCTGATGTGTACAAATAAATGACAATCTGGAACAGTCAGACAGGAAAGTGTAAGCTGCAGAGCAGGGTAGGCAAGGTTAATCAGGGAGAGAGTAGGACAAGTGTTAGAAACACTGTGAAAGGTTCTTCCAAGGCTATAACAGTGGATACGTGGCACTATGCATCTGTGAAAACCCATGCAGTTTTACAGGAGAAGTGATGACAATAGAAGCACTTTGAGACTAGAGAGCCCCAGAAGAAGGTAGACTGTGGCAAGAATGTGAACAAATGTGTGAGCTAATCTCCTTGAAGAGGGGGGGAAGGAAAGGTTCTGACCTAAGTGACTTTGAAGAGTGAAGGTGGATATAAAATCCAAGACAAAGGGAACTATGCAGAGAGACTCTAGTTGAGATAGCTGCCTCCAGTTCTGACAGTGTTCTACATGTGTACTGGAATGGAAAGAGTGCACAGATGGATGGTAGATGAAAGGGCTCCTGTTGGCATAGAAACTGAAGGATATGCAAAGGATGAAGGCTGGAATTATCCACATGGAAATGGATTAACATTAGAAACACCAGGGTGAACTCATGTTTTCTTCAATGTAGATAGTAATAGTTACATGAAATATTTATAGATGGACCTATATGCATAGATATGACGGATACAGGTGATTCTAGCACTACAGTTGCTAAAGGTAATGATGGGCTTTGAGCATCTTGTAACTCCATCATATTTGGAAGTTATAACAAACAAAACCAAAAAAAATTACCTTGTTGGAATTTTTAAAAGGAATACAGGAGGTAGCAAAAGAGCTTCCATTGGCTAAAGCAGAAATTATTTGAATGGTAAAAATATAATAAATAAATAATAAATAAATAAAGCAGTTTCAGATTATAAAGTTTGAAGCATTTATGAGTCTATACTGATTTAAGCAAGCAAGCATAATAAGTAACTTATGAAGTGAGTATATAGTCTCCTTTGTAGAATTTCAAATAATTTCAATAGATGATCTGCCCTTTAAAAATGCCAGCATAAATGCTGCCCTTCGATAATGAAAAAGCTGAACAACTTTGTAAATACATTATATTATCTGACAATACTACCTCAGCTAGATGAACAAGGTCAACGTGAATGATAAATCATGTTGATAGTATGCACTTGTGATGATTGGTGCTATGTATCAAGTGAGCAAGGCTATAGTGCTCAGTTATTTGATTAAATACTAATTTAAGCATTACTGCATAGGAATTTTGTAAATGAGGTCAATCTACAATCAGTTAACTTTATGTAAAGGAGGTTAACCTCAATGATGTGGGTTGTCCTTATCGACTCAAGATGGACCACTAAGGAGTTCCAGACAAGGACTCCCTTGCTGACCTTCCAGGATCAACCCTGATCTACAAACCTGATACTCACTTGAGTGCTCGCTCATGAGAGCTCACTCCTTAAAATAAATCTCTTCATTAAGAGCATATCTGTTCTGTTTTCCAGAACATTCTTATGGATAAGTACACCTGGTGTGATGTGATAAAATCTGTATCCCGTGGCCTTCCTACATCTAACTGAACCATTTCATAAATTCCAGCTGAGGTACATCCTAAAAAACAATGAACCAGTACTCCTTCAGTAGTCAGTCATCAACAAATAGCGAAGTCTGAGAAACTGTTCTGACCAAGAGGAGTCTAAAACGACATGACAACTAAATGTCATGTATTGTCCTGGACCACATTCTGGAGCAAAGAACAATATCAGGTAAAACTAAGGACCTATGAATAAGATATTAGCAATGATATTTCAGTGTTTGTTTGTTACTGTAACTAAAAACCATATTAGTAAAAGTCCTGTGGGTATATATAGGATTTTTATACTATCTTTGAAAATATTCTCTAAATTTAATAGAATCCTAAAAAAGTCCACTATAGTATTTTTTTAGAATATCAGAACTATAGAAAATAAACCAATAAAGGCTGGACCATCCCTTTGTTGCAACCAGCTACGACTTTGGATCCTAGCAGAGTGTGTTTTCTTATGAAAGAAATGTGTCCTCATAGGTCTCTAACACCCATTATTAAGAACAGAAAAGGCTATGAAGGGCTTTTCATAACCAGATGACATAGACATTAATATAGCCGTGTATAGTCCAAAATTTCTAGGATTATATTAACTTCAAATAAAATCATAAAGATAAAGCTGAGATCCTTCAGGTCAGACATCACCAGCTGAGACTACATTGAAATAAGCATGTTAGAATGATTCACTTAATACCTTCCTGGAAAACATATGGAACATGGAATATTATTGTGAAATTAACAAAAACTCATGTTTCATCTTATTTTATTTATGTATGTAGTAAACAGTTATACTTCCAAATATAATAATATTTAGTGCATACACTCTAATTATGTTAAAGTTATAAATCAAATTTTAATATTTTTTATGTTAAAACTGAGATTAGCTGGGGATGGTGGCACACACCTTTAATCCCAGCACTTGGGAGGCAGAGGTAGGAGGATCACTGTGAGTTTGAGGCTACCCTAAGACTACATAGTGAATTCCAGGTCTAGAGGAAGACCCTACTTCAAAAAACAAAACAAAACAAACAAACAAAAAACAACCCTGAGAATATAAAGGAGTTTAAAATTATAGGACCAAAAACTGATATTTACCACAGGCAAAGTAAAACTAACTTGAGAAAAGTCTGCTATAATATTTTACAACTTTAGACTTGCAATCAGAACATTTATGTTAAAGTATTTTCAAGTACTTATGTTTTGTGGCCTTGAGTCTGTCACATGCTTTCTTTAGTTCTCAGTCGTCGTATTTTAAAACCAGAATGGTGACAACTATTCAAAGAGCTTATTGTGAGGATTAAATAAGAGATTTTTTTTCTTTAAAAAGTGTTAAGTAGACAGTATATTTCACAGAATAAAAATGTGCCAGATTCAGTTAGGAGAGTTACTTCAATTCTTAGAATGTTCATAAAGACTGGGTGTACAGACAAAGTAGGAAATGAGAAACCTCAGCACAGTAACTTTCTAGACAACATAAGAGTAGATGTAAAGCACACACTCTGGAAACATGAAGTAGAAATTCAGTGAAACTGAACTGCACATAGGCAATGGTCACTTTTGCTATAAACTTCCCTATCTTGGAAATGATATTTCTAAAGTAAGGCATTAAGAAGGGACAATGTGCGATCTGGCTAGCCTACCTTGAACAAACAAACAAACAAAAAATCTGAGTTTTATTTTTGAAAAAGATAATGAAGAAAAGAATCTGTGCTCTATGTGGCAAATACAAATGTGAAGCTGGGCCACTTGATCCAGGCACAGACAACCTGTCATATTTATTTCCGACTGTTGCAAAATAAATATCAAACTGATTGTACACTTATGTTGCCTTTCTTGTCAAGTGACATTGTACAGGAAATAAGCTGTTAAAATGCATCAGAACAGAATGCTACAAAACAGTATTTTATTGTTCATTATTGCATTTCCTTAATAATATTTTAGTCACTATGATTACTATTAAATTTCATCTTTCTATTGCTATAGAACAGTCCATGCAAATGGAAAGTATATGCTGTTTGACTTGGTGTTGTTAGTAGCAGTCTATTGTGATTCTTATCATAGCTACAAGTACACTCAAAGAAGTTAGAGTACACTCTGCTACGTGTCAGGCACCACCTCACCGCCTGTCTTCACCTATGGAAAATATTAACTCTTCATTCCTCTTACTCTCTCCAAAAACAATCTGGCAATCTTATCATTTCACATTAGATTTCTAAAGATTTCTTCTTACTCTTTCCCACATTAATTGAACTTACAGGCCCGAGCTATATAAACAGTTTCTCTTAGCTGCTGACTGGTAACATTAGAGCTTTCATTTCCATTCCATGGAAAACATATCTGTATAAGAGACAGATAAAGGACTGTCACAAAAATGAACCTGTTTTGTGGGTAGGTCTTTGGATGGATGCCAACTTTGAACTTGGGAAACTTTCCATATGCCTCTCATATGAGTTCATAAAATTCAGTTTCATTTTTACTCAATATCATGGCAGAGCAGAGTGTATGATTTCTTCACTGAAGATCAGTAAGACCTGTGATTTATGAGGGGAATGTTTGCATGTGTGGGTATTATAGTTAAGGAGTGGATAAGTTCTCTTCCCCTCTTCCAGACTTCTTCATTTGTGACGTAAGGGGGGAGGGGAAAAAGAAAGGATGGGGAGATAATGTTATCTTCTTAGTCCACAATTTGTTTTTTGTTTTTTTTTTTTGCTTGTGAGGTACAAGTTAGTAAAGTCAAAATATTTATATGATCTGAAGAAAAACCAGAATGTGAAGTACAATCTAGAAAGAAAAACTACTTCAAAATTTCAGGGATTGAACAAATCAAAGATCATTTCCTACTCATATCATGAACCACGTGAAGTATCAACTGCACTGAGTTCTCCATCATGTAATAATCTAGTCCATGGAACAAAAGGGGAGGAGTCACATGAGGACGGTGCTCACACTTTGAGATCAGAATGAACACCCCACTGCTAGTCACATTCTATTGCCCAGATTCCATGGTTAAGTACTTGCATGTGAAGCAGGAAAATGCACCTTCCCACCAAGAAAAAGCAAACATGGACATCTATGACAATACATGCCAAGCATCACTTTCTTCAGACAACCTGTCTCAAATAGTCACTGAATTTTGTGAGAAGTTTAGCAACCTTAGATGTTGCACGTCATTTTAGGTGCTGACAGGGCTCCTCACTGACTGTTGTCCTATCAACTCTCTCTATCAAATATATTAGGAAGAATCTTATCTGAACTTATTGGAAATGGATCTAGAAACCATGTGCTTCTTTGATTGGGATAGATTTCCCAGCTATTTCTGTAACTACAGGCCAGCACTTTTTGTAGTAGCAGTCACATCTAAAGTCCTTTCAAGCTTCCTTCAATGGTAACTTTTTTTCTACATCAATAATTCACTCTTCCTTAAACCTAGTAATGACTGTCTTCATGACATCAAGGTTAACTCTGAACCTTGCTACATGGCTAGGTTCTAATGAGAAGCTTTTCTGATTATGGGAGATGGCAGCGTTCTAAAATCACCCAGCCTTCCTAATCATTCAATGCCCCAATATGCTGGATTCATGTCATGTCCTTTCATTTCTTGAAATGTTTTTCCTAGGCAGGGTCTCACTCTAGCCCAGGCCAACCTGGAACTCACTCTGTAGTCCCAGGCTGTCTTTGAACTCACAGTGATCTACCTACCTCTGCATCCCAAGTGCTGGGATTAAAGGCATGCACACCATGCCTAGCTCCTCTAATTTTTAAGGCAAACTAAGAATCATTAATCTTACCTTTATCTTTTAACAAGCCACTGAAAGATAGCTAATAATATTATAGATATTCTACCACCAATCACTTTTGAGTTTCAGACTTAAAGCCATATATTGAACCATGCAGGTGACCTTGTGTATTAATGTCACAAGTTTTTATGCAGTAGAGTAGTACTCTCCTATCTCATAGTCTCTTTAAATTTACTTTCACACAACTTGCTAGCCCCCCCCCAATATTTCACATTTTACCCATGACAGTCTATCAATTTCTATACTAAAGCAAATGTCCATTTCTGTGATAGATACATGTAAAATGTCAGTGACTTAAGACAATATAAGTTTATTTTTTATCCATGTCATGGCAGTCAGAGGATGAGCGCAGTTTGGCCTCAGTTACTTAGAGACCTTTATGTCATGTGGTTCTTCCTTTTTCTTGGTTCCAGAGTCTCTCCTATTTGGTCAGTGACTATGGGAAGAAAAAGAGAGAAACAGGGAGAGCAGATCTTACTTCTATCTTTAGGTCCAGGAATAAGTTGACACGCATCAATGTCACACATATTTCCTTAGGTAAAACTTGGTTATATGACCACAAATTCCTTTACTGAGCCTGGAAAATGGTATAGTTGTGTTAATCTTTTAAAAAAAAATAACTACATAGATTACCACAACAGTCCTTTCATAGACTCCTTTTGCTAACTAGGAACATGTGTCATTCCTTAAGACTCATTTCTTGAGATGCAGAGATGGCTCCGGAGTTAAGGGTACTTACTTGTGAAGAATTCCTGCCTGGGTTAGATTCCCCTACATCCATGTGGTAAAGTCAGCCATAAGAAGTGGTCCAAGCACCTGGCATTTGTTTGTAGTGGCAAAAGATCCAGATGCACCCAAACACACACAGACACACACATGCAAATAGATTTTTGAAGAGACTACTTACTTTTATTTAATAAAAAGATATTGAAGTCAAATGATCTAAAATGCCTACAAAATGGCTTTTGTTCCTGCAAGCAAGGATGTCTTGACAGTTATTCTCAGAGCACCACACGCATTCGAAGCAGGGACCATGGGTGGGGGAGGGGAAGCCTGCTAAATATTAAATTATGAGCAGCTCTGCTACGATTTGAGGAGTGCTGCAGAGTTCTGGTGTCTCTTTCTATTTTAGGCAGCGATGGGAGGCCCAGTTCTAAATGACCCCTGAGATTCTTGTGTCTGGTGTCATACATTGTTTAATCCTCTCCATTGAATGTCTGCATGAAATTGAAGAGTTACTCTCTTGGTTAGATTAAAGTGATGAAATTGTCACTTCTATGTCTTTCTTGGATTACATACGACTCTCTTAGATGGCTGTTGAGACACATTCTGCCAATGTTGCTGAAGGAGATGCTCTCTCAGAGTGAGTGCCAGTGCAGGCACTAGCAGGTGACTCATAAATGATGAGATGACCTCCAACTGACAACTAACAACTATGTTCCACAGCCACAAGGAACTCCACTCAGTACCACCCAGTAAGCTTGGATGAGTGCTGTAAATCACAGATGTAAAGGAAGCTCTCCCAGGTTACCTGTCTCTGCCTAGTGGGCAGAGAGCCCTGCTTTTGAAGGCCCAGACTTCTTACCTACAGAAATGAGATAGTATTTCCATGCTCTTTTTAGCCATTAACTTTGTGGTAATACGTTTTGGTCACAATAGACACCTAATACAGAATCATCTATGTCATAGAGATACAAACAAAGCCTGCATTTGCCTTTATTAATAAGTTGTGAATTGGGAAAATGCTAACTGATAATGAAATATAAGAAATGTAACGGGGAGTGGGCACAGCAGGTGAACACCCGGGCCTTCCCCGCTGCGCTTCCCCAGAATTCATGTCTCAGAATGCCAAAGAATTGGACAATTTCGACAGAGTATGTTCTTATCACGCACATTTATTCTAGATTAGAGTCAGTTCAGAGGATTTGGGAATGGGATAAGGGGAGCAGCCCAACCACCACGTGGTCTGTGAGGTTTATACATCATCAAAAGTGCACAGATATCCTAGTACTCAGCCTCGTCTTCCTGGCCCAAGTGTGTTACTAAATAATGTAACTCATTATGGACAATAAATTTATATTTAAAAAAGTGCGCAGAATCACCAAAAAGTGAAAAAAAAATAAAACACATAATAAAGAGATAATTCTCCATTCTTACCCCCCTCTCTCTGATCCTTCCAGTAAGGAGATCATTGGAGGGGGAGGGGTACAACTCACCACCCTGTCTGGGCACCTCCAGCCCAGCAGTCGGACAGGAAAAAGAAGAACCTGTCCCAAGCTTGAATTAAGACTTTTAAAGGTTTCCAAGGGGCAGGGGGGAGTGGCAAGACCCTGGCCTAGGAGTTTCTTTGACAACATGACATGAGGTCACTGTCAGAGGCCACACCCTATCTACCTGTGGGGGACGGTCTTTCTCCTAATCCCTCTCAGAAAGACCAGTCTTTAATGCAAGAAATGAAACGAGATAAATATTTCTTAATTTTCATTAATGATACATCAAGTGCTAAAATGATTAATAGCCTAATATGTATAATTTCAGAGAAAAAATATACTTGACTTAAAAATACTTATTTTCTTTGTAATCACTAGCAGTTACTAACTATAATATGCAATCATCATACGAACACAATTTTATCCAATCTCATATCCAAGAAATACAGTATTTTTTCTCATCATATATGGTTCATATGTGTAAAAGTGCACATGTACATCTGTGCCCTATTGTAGTCGATTTCCACGTTGTTGTGATGAACATGCAAACCAGGCACAGTTTATGGAAGTTTTATTTCAGCTTATAGATCCAAGGGGAAGTTCCATCAGTGGCAGAAGAAGAAGCTGGTTCCCATTCCTAAAGCCAAGCAGAGAAACACCAGCAAACAGCCGGCACCACAAGTAAGCACAATGGGACAGCAGCAGAGCTCAGACTGCTCTGCACGTCTTTAAGCTGGATTCAGATCAGCCCCCAAACACACCTCAGGACTGGACCCCAGGATCTGACCCCAGTGACACCTCCTCCAGCCAAGTTACAAGTTTTAATGAAAATACCTGACTTGACACATATTGTTAAAAGCAGAGTCAAGAATCACGATGTCTGTAATGGAAGATTAGGATATTGCTAAAAACACTACTGAAAGAATATTACTCAAATTTGGAAGATTACAGGCACAGAGATAGCAACTGTTTGAGATCTGTGAACACAAGCTTAGGACACGATAAGAGAGGTCTGAGAAGGCTTTCTGTCACTCCTCTGTACTTCCAGAAACCATTGCAAACCAAATGCAACTTGTGCCTTTAACTTGCTTTTGTTAACTGGCCCTGCCATTTGGCCTGCAATATGGCAAGCTTTGATCAAGAAAGGAAGGTAGGGGAGGAGGTAAGAACAGAGGCTTATCTACATTTCTCCCAAACCCATTTTAAACTTTGAGCTCTCTTGTGTTCTACCTGATTTGTCAATTTACATGTGTGATGTCCATACACATCTCTGTACCCTACTAAAAAACCTCTTTGTCACTGGGCCTTGGGGTCAATGCTTCACCTATGCTGGGCCCACCAGTGTGGTGTAAATTCCTAAATTCGTAATAATAACATTAAATAAAACTCCACTCTTCTCTTGCTGTTACAGCTTTGTCTGTTTGTCACAGGAATTCCTTCAACAGTCTTTTAAATTCATGATCACTATTTCTTCTACTATAGTATGGTTTTGTTTACATCGCCTTAGAACGCTTTTGTTGTAACTTTGTTTATCTTTACTTCAAAACTAGAAGGCAATATTAATAGTAAATGATTCCTGTGGTTAAATGGGATATTATTAAAAGAAATATTATGTTATTTATACTTAAGTGAATTAAAAATGTTTTGAGGGCTGGAGAGATGATTCAGCAGTTAAGGCACTTGCCTCCAGTGCCTTAGGCCCCTGGTTCAATTCCCCAGGACCCACATAAGCCAGACTCACAAGGTAGTGGCCCTGGTGTTCTCTCTCTCTCTCTCTCTCTCTCTCTCTCTCTCTCTCTCTCTCTCTCTCTTCCTACCTCTCCTTCTCTCTCTCTCTGTATCTCTCTGCTTGAAAATGAATAAATAAAATCTTTAAAAAATATTTTGAGTACATCAACAACACGCCTTGACATAAAACTTCTTGTGATTTTAAGAGGACTGTGTAACTTGCCCATGACAAGCCAAAGAATGACAGTGCCCAGAGCTCTCTACCATGCAGTGGGAAAAGTAGGGTAGGGGTGATAGAAAAGTCAAGAAACCATGCTCTAAGGACCACAGAAATCCATCACCCTACTTCTTATTTCTCAAAGGACTAGCTCTAATGATGACTGTCTGGCCAGACTAGAGCACAAATAGCATGTATATGCCTTCATATTAATAACATACAACTTCAATGATTGGGAACAGAACACATGATGTGAATGGGTGCTTTGGAATCCATCATATTAGCATATTAGTTTACACACTGGACAGCTTTATTTATGATGATTAGTTTACTTTTATTTGATAACAATAGTCTTGGAAAAAAATTCCAGAGCTATTCTTGGAATTTCTCTGTTAATTCTAATTTCTTCGATGTGGAATCCATTTCAATGTTTTCTCACCTCACACTCTCTATGGAGGCATAACAAGAAACATCACAACTAGAACCTGTGCAAGCCTCTCCCCTGTACTGACTAGCATGCTCTGATGACACTAAGGAGAATAGTGTTCAGCCATATATTGTATTTTCTAGTGAGTTATGGTTAATCATATTCCAAGCCCTGTGATAATACTATGGATGTAAATCCTATTTCTAATATGTAGTAAGGCATAACCAAATGCAGTGTCAACATGCTGTCAATTAATTGTCAATTACCAGTGCCAAGGTAAAGGCGAGATATTTGTTTTCGGAGCAAACAATTCATTGAGAAAATTGTTTTAATTATAAATCTCTCACGTCCTTCCACATTAAGTGCCTTGCTAGAGGTTGAATAGTCATTAAAATCTCATGCAGCTGAGCCTATACAGCAATTGTTTAACAGCTACTTTGCAATTATAAGGAGCATACTAGTTAAACAAAATTAGAGTCTACAATTATTTTTATAATAAATTAGAAATATAAAAATACATATAAACCTGGAAGTTAAAGCATGCTTAAATCTCTTTAGCTTCCCATGGAGTGAAGGGTTAATTTGTTAAGGAATGTGGCAAGATTTCTATAATTAGTGTGTCTTGGTTTTCAATAAGGGAGAATAACTTTCTCAAGTTTGAGCTCAACACAGAAAAATATCACTTTGTGATTTTTATTTTATTTTTTTTTAGTTCAAGAGAGTACATTTTGGTTAACATACCAATAACTTACAATTTTTTTTTAATTTCCAAAATTTAAATTATTTACTTGTGGTGGTTTGATTCAGGTATTCCCCATAAACTTATGTGTTCTGAATGCTAGGTCCTCAGCTGGTGGAAATTTGGGAATTGGAGCCTCCTGGAAGCAGGGTAGTGATGGGGTGCAGGCTTGTGAGTGTTAGGGCCAGCTTCCCCTTGCTTGCTTTTGGCATATTCTTCTGTTGCTGCTGTCCACCTGATGTTGGCCAGCCTCTGTTCATGCCATCGTTTTCCCTGCCATCATGGAGCTTCCCCTCAAGTTTGTAAGGCAAAATAAACCCTTTCCTCCATAAACTGCTTTCGGTTGGGTTCTTTCTACCAGCGACAAGAAGCTAACTGCAACAGTACTGTTAATTTACTACTAAGGGACAATAAATGCATTTTGAACTCAGACTATTATTCCTAAAGAAATGCATCTTTTTCATTTCCTCCTTATCATATAATTATTTCAGGGTTGCTATAGTATGAATAATGATACAATTTAATAATAGTTTCTAAAATGTTATGATTATCCCACTTATTTAAATTCATAGAGTTGTTAATCAATTCTAAGCCTAATAATGCAATTGCTGTTATCTTGGTAAAACAAGTAACACAATTTTTTTTTAATCTCGGATTTTGCAAACTAGTTACAAAATTCCTCAGAACACAAAATCCAGACACCGAGGCCTAAAATGGAAACTGCAGCCATTTTAATTTCAAGTTTAAGAGTCTATATGTTTGAAGTCCCAAAATTTTCTTCTAGAGAAGCTGCCTGGAACCTCTCTGCTTAAATCATCATCCTGTTTTGCTCTGTCACACCAACCATGTTCTTATGGTCATATACTTTAAGCTGACAATGTATGCAAACATAACTTTTAAAAGATATAGTGCTGAGGAGGTGGCTCAACAGATCAAAGACCTTGCACACACAGATGTGAGTTCAATCCTCAGCACCCATGTAGAAAGCCCAGCATGGCAGTGTATATGCCTGGAACTCCAGTACTGAGTTGGGCAGGGAAAGCAGGAATTTTGGGGCCTCACAATCACTCTGTCTACCTGAAAAATAAGGAGTTCCAAGCTCAGGGAGAGACTGTCTCAGGGAAGTCAGTACAGGAGAAGTAGATAGAGGAACCTGACTATCCCTCTTTCATTCGCATGTATATAAACACAGGGTGTGTGCATCTGGACAAACGTACTCATACACCACATGAGCAAATACATACCACATATACTGTACACCACACACACACACACACACACACACACACACACACACACACACACACACACAAACAAACACCAAAAAAACCCAGCATTTTCATGTTTGTTTTCTGATGCTCCCTCCAGAATAAAACCATTGGAAGTCTGATATGTCAATTCATTTCCAATGCCTCCTTGAAGCTTGATATCTAGTATGTTTTATTTTTCTTTTTAAAAATAATTTATTTCCAAGTAGTGAGAGAAATAAAGAGAGAGAGAGAGAGAAAGAGAAAGAGAGAGAGCAGAGATAAACAAAGAGAATACTCACACCAGGGCCTCCAATCACTGCAAAAATACTCCAGAAACATGTACCACTTTTTATATCTGTCTTTATGTAGGTACTAGGGAATCGAAATCAAGTCCTTAGGCTCTGCAGGCAAGTGCCTTAACTGCTGAGCCATCTAGTCTTATTTAATAAACAAGTTTTGAAGAAATAAATACAGAAACTTATAACCTAGATTTTGCAATTTGCCATTCATCCTACAGAAGCAAAGAAGCTGGAATGAATCCTCTGAATTCCAGCCCCCTGGTTATTACAGAGAAGTGTTTCACCAGGAGGCAAGTCTGAGAGTACTTGGACACTATGGAAGATGTGCATCACCTCCAAACACACATCAGAGGGCAGCTGGAAAATCCTAAACTGTCATAACCTGACACCTGGTACTGCTTAAGGCCAACACCAGGGCTGTTACCCTAGCTGGAGTCTTCACATACTGAGACTCTGAAGAACTAAATGCTGACCATGAATCTCTCTGCTTACTTTTGTCCTCACACAAAATGAAAAATAAAAAGACTAGCTGCAAACTTGATTTGTCCATTGGAAAATCTCAAGAGCAAGTATGAAATAAAAGTAGATTGAATGTAATTGTAGTTTTCATCTATGTAAATCAGTTGCTGCAGATTTTTTTTCTGTAGTCCTTGTGATAGAAAAATTTTCCATAAATGAGCTACCATAAATTTTCCATAAATGAGCAGGCGGAGGGCTGACATCCTGGGAAAAGATGAACCAACCCAGGCTTATCGTGTAGACCCCAAATGAAACCTTGAGTGAGGGACAGGGTAGCAAGAGACCTATCAGCACAGCTAATCAGTCAACCCAGGGTAAGTCAGCGAGACAGACACCAACGATTTTCAACACGGCCTACAGCAGAGGTACAGAGATACTTAAGATCTCAACAATAAAGCAGTCTTAAAATTCACACACCATGGCTCAGGGAACTGAGCACAAGAGGGGGCAGAAAGAGTATAAGTGGGAGAATATCAAGAGACATTTCCCCCCTCAGGAACAACACACAAAAGGGGAGGAACCTGGCTGCTTCCTGTGCTATCCATAACCCCCAGCCCTATGGTTTGATCCAGTTGGCCCACCTAGGAGGATACCCAGTGGGTTGGGGACAGGGAGGAGGGAAATGGGGATACCAGCATAATCTTTCCAAATACAATGTATCTAATTTTGGACAATAAAGATATCAATAAAAAAGAAACAAATAGAAAAAAGTACAGGACATAAGACACACAGAGAGAAACGTCAAGTCTCTCATTAAACCAGTAGTGCTCAGTGACAAGTTGATATCAAAGAGACTAATGTCAAAATGGACACTTTCTGCCTGGATCCTAAACAGCACCAGACTCAACTCTAGGGCTCTTTTTCCTCCAAGAGATAGGGGTTTATTTGTCTTCTTTGCTCATGATTCTCTTGTTCCTTAAGGCAGTTCCTCACCAAGGCTGCCACAGGTATTGTCATGCTATGATGCCTTATGCTAGCTCCATGCTCAATAGCTCCTGAATTATTGGCTTCATGAAAATAGAGTCAATTAATAAGGTAAAATAATTAGTTAGGATATTACAAACACAAATCATTCCTTGATTTTTAGTACTTATTTAAATTTTCTCTTGATTTCCACACAGGAGTTAGGAAGTACAGGTCACTGTGATATTCTTACCTAAGGCTCACCTAAATTGAAAACAGAACAAAGTAAAACTACTTGAATATACCAGTGCCTCATGCTGTATTCCTTGATGGCAATTTGTACCATGCAGCAAATCAGAGACTGCTGTAGCCATGCCATACTTGGAGCTTTTTCTCAATATCATGTACTTTGTGTGACTTGAAAATACATTTAAAATGATCATGCACTATACATTGTATAAATTGAGTTTAAACAAAATGAATTTAATGTGAAACCAAAGAAAGTGCATATGTATTCAGTGGAAGACAGAGTTGAAAAGCTCCAAAATAGAAATTTACTTGGAAAAGCAAAGACAGAAATACACAATTATACACGTTACAATTACACACCATTTCTGTGGTACAGGAAAAACAGTTAACAATTTTCCACTGCCATTTGGATACCAAAAGGAACTAAACTAGGCAAGGAGAAAGGAGGGAATGGAGAGCAGTACACGAAGAATTAGAAAAGCTCAAATTTTAAAGTTTCCTTCAGCAACTAGTCTGCAGTAACTCACAGATTACTAACAACTTATGCAAGTTTTATATGTCTATTCCATCTGCTCTTCATTAAAAAAAAAAGCTCATTGCCATAGCAACGGCCACATGCCATGGTATTTATGCTGCATCTGATGTACAAAGCATAGTTTGTGTAGGAAGGAGTGTGTGTGTGTATATGATGTGGCAGCTGTCGTCTCTGCCATTTTGTTACTGCTCTAGAATAAAACAAGTAGTGGTTATGAATACTCATGTGAGTAGTGAGACTAGTGCTCATTTAACTAACTCCTCACTCTCCCCCCAAAATAATCCACATCTAATCATCACACTTGTATTAAATCACTGTTTAAAGGTTAAAATTCTATTTTTCATCCTACTTTTTAATGTAGACTCAATATAATTGATGTTCTTTTTTTGAAACAGCTAGTACTGTTTTAAATTGAAAATTGAATTTGCTTTAGCCCTCTTAGATTATGGCATTTATCCCTCATGATATCCTCTACAATAAACTTTTTAAAACGTTTTTATTGGCTTAAAATCATATATATATATATATATATATATATATATATATATATATATATATATATATATATATATATATATATATATATATATAACAATATGCTCAGTATCATAGGCTATTAGATAAAGCCTTTGAATCCATGATGACATTCCCTTTTATGCATTAGTTATTCTCCCCCCCCACTCTTAACATTCTTTCTGCCACCTCTTCCACAAGTTTCCCTGAGTCATAGTGGGTGAGTTTAAATTTTGCATAGTTATTAGGTTTGTAAGAGTCTCTATAAAATAAACTTTTAAAAGATATCTTGGTTCTTTTGCTGTCTTATAATTTTGTTTTTAATTGGTAGAGCTAAATTGGACATGAGACAGAGTTTATAAATATGTCCCAATAGATACTGGCATTCCATTACCTTCAGCCTTCTCTATGTCTCCTACTACAGAGACTGTAAATGTTCAATACATTTCCCTCATTATCTTGTAAAACCTAACTTCTTAGCAACCCAGCTTCCCTTGCAGCTATAGGCAAACAGGTGAGGTGGTTTGACAAGGAGCTGTAAATAGAAGTCCCTTGAGGTACGTGTTGGAAAGACCTGGAGAGAGAGAGAGAGAGAGAGAGAGAGAGAGAGAGACAGAGACAGAGAGACAGAGAGACAGAGACAGAGACAGAGAGACAGAGACAGAGAGAGAAGGAAGGAAGGAAGGAAGGAAGGAAGGAAGGAAGGAAGGAAGGAAGGAAGGAAGGAAGGAAAAGAGGACAGAACAGATCTTTTTATCTCATCTAATTTTAATTACAGTTTTAGGGGTGATTTTCAATGGATTGACCAGGATGATAGAGTGAAAGAATGAAAGAAACATTAGCTTATTTAGGTAGATGAGAAGTATAAGCATAAACATTTTGCCCTCCACTCTGCTCCCCTTCCTTTTCCATCTGCTAGTTAAATGTCACTATTATTTGGGTAACGGTTAGTGACATTTTCTGTTACTTGCAGGTAACCATATATTTTTTGTTTATTCCATAAATAAACAAAATGTGATTTTTACATTAATAAAGCATAACCTTTTCAAATTGGAGGTTATTTTATTTACTAAAATTGGCATGCATGTGAAAGATTTGCTATGTATTATTCTATCTTAAAATGCTAATTTTCTTTTATGTGTGTGCATGCTGTGGGTATAAGAATTCACATGTGTCATAGCACATATATAGAAGTCTGAGGACAACCTTGGGGTGAATGTCTTCTCCCTCCATCTTGCTGGAGACAGGATCTCCCTTAGTTTTGACACTATGGGTGAATCAGTCTAGCTGTGTCAGGTTAAAAAAAGAAGCAAATATATTTGTAATCATATCTAAATCACAAACCAAAAATTTTAAAGTTTTAAAATATCAAGAATCATTAGAAAAAATTTCTTGAGTTATTATTTAATGTTTAATACAAACAATATGGTTTTTGCTGTTTTTCAAGCTCACTATGGAAATTTATTCAAGAAAATACACTGATAATATGAGATTTATTATGCCTACCTCCAATGTACCAATGCCTTAGGCTCACTTTTAAGAATGCACTGTGTTTCATCAAGCACTCAGGTGGGACTGGGATGGCATTAAAATCAGGCAAATTGAAAATAGTGGGTTGTTTTCTTTTCCAAAGGTTAACATGATGTATTAAAATTGAGCAGAGTAATGTATTTCAAATTCAAAAAATAGGGGGAACTCTATATGAAATAGGAGTAGGAAAAAACTTCCTGAACAAACATCTGGTAAACCAGTAAGTACAGCAATCACAAGCTAAAAAGCTTCTGTACAAACTTACCATACTCAAAGCCAATAGACCACCATCAGGTTGGGAGTTAATCTTTGCCAGTTACAATACAGATAGAGGTCTAATATCTAGAACTTACAAAGAACTCAACAAATTAAATAATAAAATATCAAACAGCCCTCTCACAAAATGGGCCTCTGAGCTCAACAGGGAATTCTCAGAGGAAGAATTTAAAATGTCCATTCCTCATTTAAGAAACTGTTCAGCATCATTAATCATCAGGGAAATGCAAATCAAAACAACAATGAGATTCCACCTCACTTCGGTAAGACTGGCAATCATTAAAAATTCTACCAACAACAGATGTTGGTGAGGATGTGGGGAAAAAGGAACCCTCCTTCACTGCAGGTGGAAATGCAAACTGTACAACCACTATGGAAAACAGTGTGGAGGCTTCTGAACAGGATGGATATAGAACTACCAATTGACCCAGCTATCCCTGTACTGGGCATATGTCCTCAAGACTCCTTGTTTCAGCACAGAGACATCTGCACAACCATGTTTATAGCAGCTCAATTCATAATAGCTAGGAATTGGAACCAACCTAAATGCCCATCACTAGATGAATGGATATCAAAAATGTGGTACATATACATCATGGAATTCTACTTAGCAATTAGGAAAAATGATATAATGAAATTCAAAGAAAAATGGATGGACTTGAAACAGATCATACTCAGTGAACTCACACAAGAACAGAGAGACAAGCAACGCATATTCTCCCTTTTCTATGGCCCCCTAATCAGGTTAAACCAAACTGTAAGTAAACATGACTAGTGACTCAGGTGAAAGGCAAAGGAAATGGGGGCAGGTGTGGAAGCAACAGAGGGGGGAGATGTTCACATACCTAAACTAACAATAATCTGACTCCATGGAATTCTATTTTCTGTACAAGTTCCAGAGGTAGATAAGGGGGTGGGGGTGGAAGACTACCTATGGTACAAAGGATGCTGTCCTCTGGCTCCCCAACCATGGCTACCTGACCCAGTAAGTAGTTACCTCCCACAATGAGCTACTGATTAGAGTGAACCACATGGCCCCTAAAATAAGACAAACTTTTGTCACAGCCCTTGAATACCCACCACAGGCAAAAGATAAGACCCTATTGCTGAAGATTCCACAGACTGATATCACACAACACTGAGAGACCCTGCTGAATCCAGAAATGAAATCAGCTCCCAGAAGGGCAGCCTGGGTAATGCCAGAAGGTGTCGCACAGCTGCCAGGGGAACCAGACCAACTATATCCCGAGAGGGCAGGAGGCATCTTCAAGTTACGCCTCCTGATGGTCTGAGAATGCAGAACACACTGCTATATGGCACAGACAAGCAAGTCAAGAAATGCCCATCTATGCAATAGTGATGCCCAACCTAGGTGGGTAATCAAGAGCTGGCTAATTGGTTTTGAGATCCACTCAGAGGCAGGGAATACATGACTGGTAAGGGGATCCAAGGCAACCTTGAATGGAGACCAAGAACCCCAACTCCATGGGGAAGTCCTCACTAACCATTCATAGGTCCTCGGAAAGACTACACCCTCCAAACGCTCACCAACCTAGCAATATTTGCCTCAATTGACCAATAATAATCTCATTCTCCATTGGAGACTCTGTATTTTTCAGAAAGCTACAAGAACTGGGGACAACTGAACTCCACCAAAGGGACCTGATTTGATGGTGTCACCTAAACAGGAGATGATCCATGTAGAGACCTAACACACCCTCTAATGAAGTGGGATGACTAGCAAAAGATCTATTCCCACAGCAAGGCAGATAACCTAAGGAAAGTCAGTGGAGAGAGGCACCAAGGGTGCCCAAAATTGTCCAAAACACAAATTTAGAGACTCTTACAAACCTAATAACTATACAAAATTTAAACTCACCCACTATGACTCAGGGAAATTTGTGGAAGAGGGGGTGGAAAGAATGTAAGAGTCATGGGGGGGAGAATAATGCATAAAAGGGAATGCCATCATAGATTCAATGGCTTTATCTAATAACCTATGATACTGAGCATATTGTTGTGTTAATATATATAATTTTAAGCCAATAAAAACCTTAAAAAAGAAAACTAATCATTAGTCTTACAGCATTCAGTGCAGAGCTCACACCACGTGAGACAACTCTGGCTCTCAAATAGACACTGCTCTCTGAGAGAGACATATCACGGGTTTCTCCCAACCTTCTGCACACATGGAAACTCCTACCAGCTATAGTGAGAGCCCTTGAAGCCTTTTAGTGATTTGAAATGACAGGACCATCTAAGTTGCTCCGTCTTGCATTTGGAGGGAATCAGGAGCAGAGCAATATTCTCAGAGAACAGATAGAAAACAGACATTTCACAGCTACAATATACATGTTCTCTTTGCTAAGTTCAAACTTCAAAACAGTTGTTAATGTCAAGAAGTACAATGATATCAAAACCAAAACCAACTATATATATATATGTTTACAGGGTGCACATTTTCTCAAATAATGTCCACTAAATTTTTTATTTTTACATAGATTAATAATTTGAATATTTATAATAAAGTTCCACCTTAATGACATAGTCTTAAGTTCGTAAATGAATTGTACATTCACTCGTTTATTTCTCTGTCCAGACAACTATTCAATTATTCATTTATTCATTCAATGAAGTTATGGACCATTCTATAAAAATATTTTAGCCATAATTCAAGTGAAAATGATCTCCTGAAAAATGATCTTTTACTTTTAAATAAATAAATCTTTGAAAAATCTTCAAATTCTGATGCACATTTTTATAAAAGTAGCATTTATTTTGGCTTTTTAAAAGAGCCATAGATGCAACTAGACTTAGCTACTCATGCAAATTATTTCCCTTCTATATTTATATAATTTTATTCTAACCTAAATTTATATCTTAAGAGAAAAACTCAGAAGTTAGTAAGAAACAGGTTATAATTTTTCAAAGCATTTACCCACAAGTAGTTCAGTATGGACCCATTATTATAACTACTGCTGAAACCTTTTGAATGTTCAAGCCAGAACATGCTGGATCCTCATGCCAGTAGAAAGACATTAAGTTTATGAACTGTGTGTGTTTGAGAGAGAGAGAGAGACAGAGAGAGACAGAGAGACAGAGACAGGAAGGAAGAGGAGAGGGAAAAGGTATACATTACCGCACTGTACATTGGCAGATGGAATTTCAGGTGCCGACATCATCATAGCTATTATTAAATTATCTTTTGTGATGATACCTCAGGTAGTCATGACTTATGCAATAGGGAGTTAGGGAAACATCTTCAGTTTTTAAAGTTATTAAAATTTCTTGCAGGTGTGTTTCAAAGAAGCACAGCACAAATTCATTTGCACACTCTGAGGATCAAGAGACCTGCAGCCCAATCACAAGGGGCAATTAAAACTGACAGTGTGGGGAGGAGAGGACAACCAGAGTTGCAAACTAAACAGAACTCACACTGCACTTCTATCTCCCAATTATATCACAAAGCACAGATGTTTATTCCACAAAAGAAATGATATTGGCAATTTTGGATTATAATAAAATCCTACAGGGTCTCCCTTCCTAAATACTTACCTTTGACTGATCTTCTCTCCCCTTTAGCTATCAGGATTGTGTTTATTTTTTCCCTATTTCATGTGAGCCTATTAAAATATGAAGTGTCTCATTCATTTACTTGGTGCAGCCAGCAGAAGCCCCAGTATGCTACAGTGGGAGGTGACTGTCATCCTTCAGTCACTTCAGGTAAAAGCTATGAGAGTATATCATTCAAATCCTTCCATCCCCCCACCATTGGATATGTTTATAAAGTACTAGTTTTTACTCTTGATATAAATTAAAGTTCATTGCAGTTAACTTGAACATGAGTGGTCCAAAGAAAATTTAACTTTATTCCCTTTTTTGTGTGCTTAAATCTACCTATTATTATAGGAAAACTTGAAATACGTATTCTTTCCCTACACTCCAGAATATTATATGAGTCATTTCAGAAGAACAGCACAGAGAAAAGCTTTGGCTGCCATACCAACCTGTCACTTAAGAAAGCTACATTAATCAATAACACCTGAACAATTCAATTACTGAATAAGGCAAAGAAATGGAAAAAAGATTAATAGGTCTACCCCAAAATTAGACCCCTAAAATCAAAGAAGACATGCAACATAGATGATTTGAAAAGCCTACTTCTGTTGGGTTAATATATAATTATCAAACCCTTTTATTTATTTTTTTCCACAGACAGCAGCCAGTTCCAGTGACAATTTTCCTGCTCTCAGAATTTTTTCACCTTTGATTAATGACATTTAATAAAAAATTCTAGCTAGTTGAAATGAAAGGAGAAAGAGTCACTTGAACCAATGGTGAAGTGCCTTATATAGCTAGGCTAGGAAAGGTTAATGGTATCATTAACTTGGGTCTTTGGAATACATGCATCCCTCTTTGGGAGTATGTTAGGAAGGCTAGATAGTGTATTAACTCTTTCCAAACTCCAGGTCCATTGAGAGCCATTTTTAAAAATAATTAACCTTTTAAAATACATTCTATCTTTTCCCTCAATTTCTGGATATTATAATGACACATAAAACAGCAGAGTCAGTCATATTCAAAATGATAAGAAACAGTACAAAACAAATATTTGGGAGCAAAAATTCCAAGTCCTGCCTCCTTAACATGAATAAAAACAAATTGCACAGAACTTTTAAAATCTTCTTTGAATTTGAATACTTGCTAACAAATGCCTTCTGAGAATCTTCATTGAAGAACAGATACCATATCAGTGGTGCCACAAGATTCATTGAGGCTTAAAATGAAATCATTTGAGCCTCCTATGCTGCTCCCTGATGCTACCTACTCAGAAAAATCAACTCTTCAACCACAAGGAAAGCCAGTTGGTTCATGAACCAAAGTTCACTGTGCACCTATTATATGCCAGTCACTACTGTAGATGCTGGAGTCCACAAATATACAAAAATAGGCCCACTTCCCCAAATATACTTGCAAAATTTACATATTAATGGGGAAAATACATGATTTTTACAGGAAAGTTACAGTTAAAAGAACAAAAGAGATTATAGAATTGGATAAAATTCAAAATGGGAAGCAAAATGGGCATGCAAGTTTCTCTTTTGATAGGCTGGTCAGCAAAGCTTCCTCAGCAGAGGCTAAAATTAACCTTTTGCTTGCCTGTTGATCTGTTGAGTAGTTCAGAAGGACTTTTGTTGTCCATTCACCTGAGTGAAAGTCAAACTCTTCCCAGGCATATAGATCATTATACTAATTATATCCATTTTACCTTGACAGCAGAGAACAATATAAGGCTGCTCTCCTCTAGCGCAGGAGATTTTTCTGCTGGCCTGAAGGATTTAGACACATTTTAGAGTTTAGGTATTTAAATATATCTTTATTAATCCCTGGTAATCTCAAATCCTACTTTCTCTCCATTATAGTCTTCATATGATTATGTGATTCCTACCAAAGTAGTGTATTTGGCTTTTTAAAAAAAAACTCTTTCAATCTGATGACAATGCAAAGGCTTGGATTTTCAACAGATTCAGCCTTCTGAATTAAATCCATGCTAGTCTCGTTGCTAATTAGAATAATGACAACCATCTTGGCTCTGATTGTGAGGTAAAAGATGAAGGTGTTCTCTTCTAACAAAGAAGAGTTGGCTTCTAAATTCTTCCACAAAAGCCTCTGGCTTTCCTAGCAGAGCTGATCCCAACAGTCTCCTTCATTAAAGCCCCTAAGTCATCAGTGAATACAAAGTAGCTGACTATATATTGCTCTTAATTGCCATGATCCCTTTATTGTTCAAGTGCTAGAGTTACCATGAAAGTCAGCAATTTTCCCCCTTCTAGCTATACTCCTTGCTAGTCCATTACTGTGAC
This sequence comes from Zapus hudsonius, assembly GCA_004024765.1. Lineage (NCBI taxonomy): Eukaryota > Metazoa > Chordata > Mammalia > Rodentia > Dipodidae > Zapus > Zapus hudsonius. The sequence continues at coordinate 1,179 of PVHP010013295.1, read as the reverse complement.
AAACTTAAGAAATGTCTGACAATCACATAGAAAAAGAGTTTCTACAATAGATTCTTATGTCTTTCTCACCTGATAGGTGTTGGATTCTGTGGTAGTTTGAATGGATGTCCCCTAGAAGATTCAGGAGTTTTATTAAAGATTATAACTTGAAGGAGGTGTCTCCTTTGACCAAATCCTAGGGTCCAGACCTAAAGTGTTTCTGGGAGCAGATCTGTCTGTGGTGGAATTAGTACCAGGAGTGAGGTTAATTGCTGAGATGAATCTGACCCTGTGAATTTTGGTCTTTTTTTTTTATTTTTTTTACAAAAACACCATGTATTGTGTGCTGGAGGAAGAATCAGAGAGAACTTGGTACTTGCTTCTGAAGACACCTTCCAGAGTAATAAGCCAATTATATGGATTATTTTGGTGAGAGTTTTGAAAATGCTATATGCAGAGAGAATTTCTAAGGGGAAGGAGAAACTGCAGAGAACTTTCTTATAACTGCTTTATTAGAATAATGGCTGGATACATTTTGCTTCCCATGCCCAGAGAATTTAATTAAGGTTGAATTTAAGTATTGGACTGATATTCTTGGCTAACAATATGGAACTGAGAATTTTAAAATTTAAAGTAGATAAAACTCAAACCAGCTTAAAATGTGGAGGGACAGAGATTCTCTTTAGGGTATAGAAGCTGCTATTGTCAAATTCATTAACAATCTTAAAACAGATGGCCCAACTGCTTTACACCTAGACAGTGGAAAGGATGCCAGAGGGGATTCCACCCAGGAAAGAATGAATGGTAGATATGCAAACTCCTTTGAACGGAGATGACTGAAAGGAAGGTCACAATTTATTTCATCCCTGAATTAGCAATGTGGCTGTGTCCTGCATACCTGCTATTGATTTTGGAATCACGAAAAATACATATGTGTCATAAAGTGCACATGGTTCCAGTAGCCCCTGCTGAGATGTGAAACCTTTGAAAGATCAACCATGATTTGTATGTTGACCCAAAAGTGCTTTGGATATACCAGGACTGTGCAAGAGCTACCACAGACCACTTTTGGCTGGAAGTTTTCCCTGGCTGTTCAGCCTAGCTGGAGTGGTAAAATTGCAAAATCTAGAAACTTTCAGTCACAGGTTATAATATCAGAGTTGAACTGCAGATGTTCTGATGTTTGTTTAATAGGTGTTG